>JABWIB010004069.1:13826-33357 GCA_016617825.1 Platyplectrum ornatum
AACTAAAACCAGGATCAAGGAAATAGGAAACAGTTGCACAATCTAGCACATCTGTTGTGATTTAAAGTTAAGCTCTTGCAGATTAATTTTGATTTGCTTATGTAGGCGGCTCGCTGTAACTCTATTGTCTATGCAGTAAGGACACATATTAATATATAATTTACAGCTGCAGCATCTATCTGATTTTTTCATGGCTGAACACTACATGAACATGATTTATAAAAGATTACTTTAGAAGATTAGTGTAGAGTTGAAAGTTCTGACCTGTTGTTTCACAGTTTGAGAGCTTCACACGAGTAGGTTAAAAAGCCTTAAAAATGGAAAAACTGTAAATGTTGAGATTATGGCTAATTTGATTGTATACAGTGTAATTATAGCAACCCTAGATGCTTATATTCTACATACAGCATGATGGAATACATGTATGCATTAATTATACTTATAATTATACTCTTAATGGTAGCTAAGTATAGTGAATATAGGAATATTGCTATTATTCCTATAATCTCATACACGGCTCGAAGTGGGGGTGCATATGATGGTATGCCATACCGTCACTTCTCCAACTGATTTCATTGAAACATTATAAACTCCATTCACTTCTATTATTTCCTAGATTTCCAACCCACCACTTTTCAATTTCCACTTCAACCATTGATCTCATAAATATCTCATGGTTGATGACTTTAGTTTCTCCCTCCTGTTACAAAGAAGTGTCTGCAGCAAGGGGGATGGGGAGGAGGACTTGATTTATGAGAATCACACCCAAAGCCACACACCCTGGTTGGTAACCCCTAGACATTTGCAATGAATGGATGGGCTCAATGTCATCAATTCCCACCCATTAATAGTACTGATCAGGGCTGAGGCAGTGCTTTACATGAACTCACTGCCTTGACAACTCTCCCAGGATACTGTACAAAGAGGAGTTAGCAACCCTGAAATATCAGTAACATTAAATGGTAAAACTGACTTATCTGAATATTGTCATCCACTTATATATTTCATTTGGTCAGATAAGTAATTCATTAGCACTAATAGGAAAATAATGGGAAAAGGGGAAACATGCTAAAAGTACAAATAAACAAACTCAAAATAATTAATGCAACTTAATGCCAGGGTTGCCAACTTTAGCAAATAAACTTCAGAGAGATGGTGGGTGTGGGTGTGTCTAGCTCATCCATGAGATCTGTTTCACAATAAAAACGGCAACATCAGTATTTACTAATTTACTTACTTTAAATTGTCAGTAAATAATCACTTTCAACATTTTAAAAAAGTTTATTGTGAAAGTTGTAAAGCACCATTGACTATAGAAATAGGACACGATTTATGAATTCTATCTTCATAATGCAATGATTTTAATGAACTGAATCAGCATCAGGGAGATTACCCACTTTTTAGGGAGTCTCCTTGATATTCAGAGAGATTTGGCAACTATGCTTTATGCACACTCAAGGTTAAACTTGCACATCCTTGCCTCTGCTCTGAAGCCACCAAGATGCTCATTCACTCTCTTGTCATCTCACGTCTAAAATACTCCCAATATCTCACTTATCCCCCATACAATCCATACAATCTCATCCTCCTAAATATTAGTAAATTAGTTACTAATTTTCATTTTGTCTACATGGTATGCATTTGCCTTCCCCTGCTGTTCTGCATAATTTTGCTCCCGTCTACACCCGTCTTGGCCTCATTGTGGATCAGCCTCATAGTTTCACCTTTTAACCTGCTAAATATCCCAATATCCTGGAGTGGACTTTCTGTAATGCAATGGTCAGTAATACTTTGCTTTTCACACAGCTACAGGGAAAAAGTCATTTAACTGGTACTCTATGGTTTATACAAAAAAAATCTATTTTTGGGGGATTTTATGTCATTCAGTAGTTTTCCAAGTATCTTTTCCTTTATTATAATGTGCCATTACTTTGGTAAATGGCAATGTGATCTTTAGCTTTGAACATGGAAATATGATAATAAGGCACAGTTTTTCTGCTGTTGGAAAATAGGAATAGGAGCCAGAAAATGATGAAATTAAAAATTGCCAGTATGAATTACTTTACTAACATAACTAAATAGAAAAGAGCTATTTCATATAATTTGCTGCAGTAATCAAAAATCATGTGATATGTATCACTCATTTCCAAATACGCACAATTTGAAGCCATTTAGGATTGAAGCAGTCATCATAAGAAAATCACAAAGAATATACTTTTCTTAATTATTATGGATTCTACGTGCATAATTCATTTTAACACAAGGCCTCATAATATTTATGTATAGGAATACCATAGCACAAATGTATATAAATACTGATCACCATATTGGAAAATTTTGGCCTGGAGGGCAAGCCCACAGCAGTGGCCCATAAGTGGCCCATAAGTAAAGGCCCATAAATAAATATATATATATATATATATATATATATATATATATATATATACACACACACACACACTAAAAATGGCCGCCCAATCATTGGTGGTTCAAGGGGCCTGCTGGCTGCATCGGCTGCAGGGGTCTCCTCTCTTGAGTCAGTTCAGAACGAGCAACCCTGACGTCACTTCCGGCTGCCGGGACTCACTGACTCAAGAGAGGAGACGATTCGAACAGTAGATCACCATGTGCGGCAGCCCTGACCCACCAATGATCCAACTGGGCTCATTTTAGTTTTTTAGTTTGATGCGGCTGGCCCGGGTGCCATTTGGCACCCTGTCACCTGTGCCAGTACGCCCCTGCTGAGCACACCAGTATATTTTACGGCATTTTCAATTTATCTGCGCAGTAAATTCCATGTTTGTTACAACTTTAGTTCTTCTTTCTTTTGCAAACAATTAGTACACAACGTGGACCTAAGCCTTGCTAAGCTGACCACGAAACAAAATTTCAATTTGTCGGTCCAAAGCCCCCTCTTCCAGTGGTCCTCAGTCCAATTCTTATGCTTCTTAGCCCGGTGTTCTTACTGCAACCCTACCACTATGGTCATATACCTGCAAGCGCCTGGCCCCCATCCTATCAAACACAGGCTGGGAACAACTTTTCCGCAACTCCCACCCGACTTCTGGAATGGTCAAACATCTGTTACTCTTGCTAGTAGTCACAATGAAATTGAAAAGTGAACATCTCCTCGCGATTAGAGTTTTTTCCTCGCGATTAGTTATTTTAAATCTCAGAGTGCCGCATGATATGTATATGACTGTATATTAGCTATGATTTTGAGCAGACATCCAAGTCATTGATTATTTCTAAATTGGAGTAGCAAATCTATATATATATGTATATGAATGTATCTGTGTGTGTATGTATGTTTCATCATAACTTTGGAATGCCTGGAGCAAGTTACACCAAACTTGGTACACATATGTCATACAATCTGGCAAAAATACTGTGAATATGACACCCCTAGCACCCAAACATTTGTGTCAAATCCATAGTTAATGCTGACCACATGACCAGTGTGTCCATGAGACAGAGAAACCGTTGGATCAACTGCCACTGATCTGTCAGATGATGCTTCAGCCCCATCAGCATGGTAGGTAATAATGGTATTATAGCATGGTAATACACCTCTAGGGGTGGGAAGGTGACAACTTCTAAAAATAATCTAAAACAACCAATATTAGTCCTGATGCCATGTACTTTACAGCATGGAGGGGTGAGAAGGCGTGAAGCTGTTATTTATCCAATGACTTGACTGAATTTAAGCCCAAGATTAGTCACTGGTGAAGCCAGGGGGCAAAAGCAAGAATATTGCGGGGGTAAAAAAAACCCTAATCCCTAGGGGTGAGGTTGGTAAGGGGGTGACATAAAAATAATAATAAAAAAAAAAACAATATTAGTGTTGAATCCTTTTTGGGTTGCTGAAAGTGTCACTCCCGATGCTGTTCAAGTTCAGCCCCCATGAGAAGGGTGAGAAGGGGGAAAAATAAAATATAAAAAAAATAGATTTCAGGATTATTAAGCTGATTGGGGACAGTCTCGATGACATTTAACCCCAAGTTTAGTCTAATGGGTTAGGGTCCCTGTTGGATTTCCCGCTGGTGTATGATGGACAGAACTTTGACACAGGGAATCTGACCTTCCCATGGATGAATTTTGTGACATTGCAACCCAATTTAGATGGGACTGTCCAGATTTGTGTGGTTATATATATAAGATTCATTGTGGGTAAAGTTTAGCCAAGAAGGAAGTAGACCTTATTTTCAAATCAAACCTGTGCATCTCCAGGTACAACAGCTAGCTAATAATAAATATTGATGGTGGAATTATTTAAAAGCCTGTCATTTTCATGTGAAGCCACTGAGACAGGAGAACATTAGAGGGGTCAGATAGCCAGGGAGACAGTAAGCTGAAACTACAGTATTGTGGTATGTTTGAGAGTTGGCCAGTAAGTACATTCACATCAGTCAGAGACTATAACAAGTATGAGATATTGGTCAGACAGGCCTAGGATTTACTGTTATAATTTTGTTTTGGTGTGATCTGCTTCCTACATGCGTAAACATACCCCCTAACTGTCCCGCTTGAAGCGGGACAGTCACGCTTTTGGGGGACTGTCCCTCCCGCCTCCCAGTTTGTACCACTAAGGGGACAAACTTTCGCAGCATCAAAAAGAGTCGGAGCTACGGCTGGAAGGAGGCGGAGGCGGTGAGTGCCAGGGGCAGAGTTGGGCAGGTCCGGGGCAGTGACCCGGACCGTTTAAGTTGGGAGGTATGCGTAAATAAACCACACTATATTTGCATCATATATGGACAGCTGTGTGCTGAC
This sequence comes from Platyplectrum ornatum, assembly GCA_016617825.1. Classification (NCBI taxonomy): domain Eukaryota; kingdom Metazoa; phylum Chordata; class Amphibia; order Anura; family Limnodynastidae; genus Platyplectrum; species Platyplectrum ornatum. Next base: position 18,597 of record JABWIB010004069.1, read on the forward strand.
TTAGGCTGAAAATAAAGGAAAAGCCCTATGGTTGTCTTGCAGATGGCAGACTAAACCTTGGTATGGTTGCTGTATAAATGTACAGAATGTAGAAATGTGATAAATGAAGGAGCAAAAACAACCAACATACAGTGATTTCTCCTGGTATCCTGGGAGAGTCTGCAAATTTCCCGGGACCTTGGTTGAAGGCAGTGATTCACTCCTCCCCCATGCTGCCAGCATTTGGTGCTGGGATAGAGAAACTAAAGGTCGGCAACCCTGGTATAGATTAGCCCTGCTAATTTTGTTTGAATAATGCTTCTATCCATATTAATTATTTATTAATGTTTTCTTAGTATATTCAATTTTTTTTTGTGCTTGAGAAACCAGTAGNGTTGACAAAAGAACAGTAGTTATGACAGAATAACAGTAGCTGTATATTTAAACAAAAANGCATTTAAGCGTGTCTTTAGTTTAAATTGTGTCTTTATGATACACGACTTTGGGAGTAAATGGCTTTATCATCTTGCGATTTCCTGTAGATTAAGGAAGGTTGGGCTATTTCCCAGAGAATATTCCTGTGATTGAGGAAAAATGGGTGAAAAGAAAATTCTATTTACTCTTTATTTCTATGGAAACTTTCTTATAATGAAACAAGATGGTGCTNTTTTGTTTAATATAACAGCTTAGAATATATATAGAGATGCCTTTGCATGACAAACTATTTGATCTTTAACATCAAAAGATTTACATTTACAGTAGCCCTCGATAAGCATCTCTTTCTACAGGCCCAGTCACAGCTGAGAACACCATTTATTTAGCAGTATTTAATGTCAATGCTTTATCCGCAGGGCATTCTAAACGGCATGAGACAGAGCGGAAATAAAATCCCACCTTCAGAGACAAGAGACATTTTAAACTTGTCAAAGGCTCGCTACAGAATCAGGCTCTAGCCACTTCCCTGCAATGCGTAACATACAAGTTGAAATCATTTCTATCTTATCTCACATGTTTTTATCAAACTATATAATACAGCAAAAACATCCACAGATTTTTGTCCTTTTTAAATGTGTGAGTCAAGAGCCCCTAACCTAGACTGGCCGGCCGGCCTTTGAGCAGGTTACCCTTCATATATGCGGCAGATGTTATATGTATGTCTTTCAAGATGGCAACGTTTCAGTTTTGTGTGCTTGAAAAATGTACGAGGGGCCTATTTCCCGCACTGTAGGCAGGGATTGGCATGCTAACTAACCCGGATGGCAAGATTCATTACATTACATGCTAATCTGCTTCGTATGCGTTAGGGATGGGAGATGGGTGTGAACGCCCCTATCTCACATTAGGGAACAGACCTGCATGCGAGTGAAGAGGTCTGAAGACGCACTCTAATACCTACATGTAAGTAAGAGAATATACTAATGCTGACTCATTTCACCTAATAAAAGTTATGGCCTATTTATTTAGTGTATTTCTTTCTTGCATATTGTTTTATATTTGGTCTTTATCAAGGGTGCAGAAAAGGTTAGGGAGTACTTTGTATCCAGCCTGGGCACACACTGGTTCTTATTTCCTTTTTTACCAGTCCTGGGGAAAGTTACTGTCTTCCAATGGTCTATACAGGTACTCCGAAGCCTAGCAGCAGCATCAGAAGGACTATATATCCAATTGGAGCATAGCCATTCTCAGCCAGTACTTGCTGATTTCTTCATTCTAAGACAGGAGGTCTCAAAAGACTGATGGGAGAGATAATAAAAAGGATATTAAAAGGAGACATATAAGGTGAAAAAATGGAAGACTGGATACAGATTGGAAAGCTGCATACACACAAGGGGAAAATACTGGAAGGCTGGGGTAAAACAGGGTGCTAGACCCCCACATAATGCCAGGACGCTGTGACATCGTGATCACCACAGGAGGCCGGCTGGCCTATTTAAACTCACTTAGACGCCAATAATGGTGTGCTTTATTACATACTAAATATATAAAATAAGGGCTCGAAATGGGAGTGCCAGACCATCACTTCTTTCACCAACCACTGCATAAAACATTAAATAATGTATCCTAAAGCATTTTATTTTACACTATCTTGCTTTAAACAGATAAGTCATTATTCTGGAAAATGACATCGTGCATATTCAAGTAATTCCTTGATTTTATCAAATGTAAACCTATTCAGTGCATGATAGCATAACATGAATTAATTCTCTTAATTCGCTCAGATTGATTTAAATAACTCAAAATTAAAACAAAGAATACATTTAGAAAAACTTGATGGTATTAATGCAAAGAAAATGAGTAGTTTGAAGCCTTAGTTAGAGATTTAAAAAGACTTACAAAGAGAGATTTTTATATGTGCACTCAACAATTGCAGATGAAAGAGGACATTTAAATGTTCCTTTTAGTACAAATGCAGTGCCTTTTTTCACCTTTGAGGCATTATTACCAAGATGGAAATATTTCATTTGTTGTTACAAGTGCTACCTCTTAGAGACTACCCAATTCAAAAACACAGGCAAAGAATCAATGGATACTTAAAATATGCTTTCATTGCTTATTTCAGGATTATGACAAATTCAAGAGAAACAGTTCAAAGCTATAGATAGAGAATGTCTACTTTCTAAAAGGCTACAGCTAGCCCTTGTCCAGGATGGTACTCACTAGAAGCAGTGTCCAAGGGGGTTCTGCCCAGCTAAAGCACCCGAGACCAGGGTGAAGTCAATGTGATGCAGAGAATCTGCCTTGCCTCTGATCTGTGCAATATTTCTGGACAAACTATACAAACCTCTATGCACTAAGAAGTGCTTTGTATGATGTAATGAGGGCAAGAGACCAGTCTGTGTTTTATAGATACACCATTGAATATATGTCTAATGTACAACCTTGTAAACCAATGTAATACAGCTTTCAGAGACCTCTGATGTTAATATGGGCACTTCTGCACATTTCTGTACAGGTTGGCTTGAATCACGAAAATAATTCAACAAGGGCTGGGCAGTGTGTATTAAAAATATATACTTTAGAATATGTTACATTTATAGCATAACTACTTTATTATAATAGCTTTTCTAGGCTCAGTTACCTCTACAGATGTACATGTATACTTTTTAACTATTCTGAAGCTTCGGCAACAGAGCAACTTTATAAACTTGCTATGATCTCGTAATAGATTGTCAACAATGTAAGAATACAATGTAGATGGAAGCACAATGCTGCATGCCATAGTATATCCAGTTTGATAAATAGGTTGAAGTAGACTTACCTATTTTTAACAGCTCATCCATAAAGACACCCAAATAACTTCTCTGGGACAACACCCCCAGGGGCGTTGGATTTTGGAAGGTTTATTGGGTATATTAGGTGTCAGGTGTATATTTGGTCCAAACCATTAATGCATATATTAGAATTTGTGATACAGTCTTACCCCCTTTATACTTAATATGTACTTTATATAGTGCACCATATAGGGGTCTGGAGTAGACACACTATATAAAGTACATATTGGATATATTCATATACTGTGAAGGAACATACAATACAATATATTTACAATAAAATAGGATAGATTAATGTCCAGGAATGAGACTATATAATGTAGTGTCACTCCTAAATCTTGATATGCCACACACATATGAATGCCATCTCAGACCTCAAATTCACTGAGACCTCTAATTCACTTTAACAGTGTGCCAGCTCCTAATACTTAATTTATCCCGCATAAATACAGCAACATTAAGGGAGGTTTCTGGGCAACCAGAAACCCCCCTGAGTTTGCCTAATGACCCCCTGTTAGCTAAAGTCCCAGACATGCTTCCAATAAGAGATACAAAATTGAGCTTGCCCCAATTAAAGTAAAAGCTAATACAAAATGGGTGCTAGAAAGTAACAGAAGATTTAACAAATACACAAACATATCCCCAGCACTTATTCCATCAAATACATATAATTCAAAAGTTATGGGGCTTCAGGGCCAATGCAATAGCAGTGTCCAATCACAAACACCAATCACCATTAGAAAGGTTGATAAGTGCAAAATAATAGGAATAGTAACTGTTTTAGTAGACAATGGTTTTCGGCGCAGCAGAATAAATCTTTCCATTGAAGCATTCAACAAAGATCCTCTAACAGCGGCATCTCAAAGTAATAATAAGACAAATGATCTTTACTGAAAGTTCAATAAAGACTGCGTACAACAGTTAAATTATAAAACGGCATATAATGACAATGTAGACAGGATATTGTATCCTCTGCTTCCCAGCACTAGCAATAATCAGGAGGGGTAAATAAAATGATTGGTTATCTAGGTAGATTAAAAGAATAGTCTGGAGAATGGCAACAAGGCTAGTGTATCAGGGAATAGCCCTCCTAGCTTTTTCTCTGCTTGCCAGCACTAACAAACTCTACTCTTGGGGTACAAGTAGCCCGTATGCTATTAATAACACGTATACAGTATATAAGCCTGTCCAGTTTAAATAGTAACATTATATCATATGCTATATATTCACTGTTGGGTGCTAATGCGGTATTGTGCGCTGGTACACACTTCTGAGCTTAGCTCAAAAACATATATATATATATATATATATATATATATATATATATATATATATATGACAGGGTCACTAAATTTGTGTTTGAAGAAAGGTCTTCTCACAGGATACTGCCCTGTGTGTTGTAAACCCCAGGGAAATAACACGCACAGAGACAGGCATGCGATATGTCCATCTCGCAGTCTGGAAACCGAACGCAGAAGCTCTGGCTTCTAAAGTAGAACTATGCTGACTTTCATTTATAGAGAGTGGTGCTGCACTCACTCACCAAGGATGTGTAGGCAGGCTTTGCGTCCGAACAGAAAAGTCCATAGACTGCATCAAATCAAAACATATTTATTAATGGGTCTTAATTTACAAAACTTCAGGATTGGAAAAGTGGAGATGCTGCCTATAGCAACAAATCAGATTTAAGATCAAGTTCTCCAGTATACAAAATGAAACTGAGAGCCAGAATTTGATTTGTTGCGATGGGCAACATCCCTATTTTCCTAAATTTAGGCCATTGAGTGTGCAACAATTAATGGTATACCTCTCAACTGTTCCGATTTCAGCAGATTACCTCCGCTTTTGGATGACTTTTTTGCTGTCCCGCCGCCTTCCCAGTATGTTCCAATAAAAGGACAAACTTTGTTTTTAGTGTTAAATTCAATGAAATTTTAACATTTGCCGTGATTGGTAAAAGGGAGCAGGGCTTGGACAGGGTCTGGGGCAGGACTTCTTTGTCTTGTTCTAAGCCTGAGACATGTTGGGAGGTATGTTATAGGGAACATGAGTTGAGACAGAAACTCTTTTGATGGGTTCTGTTGTTAGTGGTATTGTACAGTGTATAAGAGACAGAGATATAACAGACAACAACCAAGAAAGGGGAGTTAGAAGTCATCTTCTACCTTGGGACAAATGGCTTGGCTAATGTTGGGGTTATGGCTATTACAGATGAATTTAGAACGGTAGGCACTGTTCCTAAGCAGGTGGCAAACATTGTAACTTTTTCTAAATATTGCCAGTGCATGAAGTTGATGAAGATCCGTTTGAGCCCCATTAGTAACTTCAACCTGCGGCTTCAGATGTGGTATCATGAGAAAAGATTAGGTTTCATAAAACAAAAACCTTTCCAAAAGGGATGGGGACTGACATTCAAAGAAAGCAGTTTGGATTATCTATTATAAGAAAGAAGAAGGGAGCACTGAAATAAATAATACAACTAGTCATTCACCCACCCGGGATGTATTGCGCTGTGTTTACATAAACTGAAGTCAAAGAGGAAAGTAAAGCAAACATAGCAGGGGATGATAATAATGGGAAAAACTGGAACTTCATAATACAACCCAACAGAGCTGTGTATGCAAGTGTTAGAAGCTTAGAAGATAAAATCCCTGACCTTATTGCTATAATGACAAGGGATAATCTGAGTACTGCAAATATCATTGAACCATGGAACAATAAAAATCAGGCCTAGCTATATCAGCACATACTATACATAGTGAAGAAAGGAATACATGCTATTAATAGGGATTATTAGATAATGCATTGGTACATAATGAAAACTAATTAGGATACTTTTTTAGTACTGGGCAGATATACAGATATGACACTTTATAACCTTTCTAAAACATTGCCATCTCGTAGTATTAATGGCTGGCTCTGTCACGTGCAGATTTCGGGAAACGGACACCTAGCTGGTACTGTTGGAATTGCAACTTTTCAGAGTTACTGACAGTATGGCGTAAAAGCATATGGCAGTATTTTAGAAACATTATAAAGTGTCAAATCTATACTGTATTTACCACCGTGATAAGAAACTGGATAAAGAAATCAGTCAGATGGTTTCACTGCTTGCCACACATACACATTTTTGCCCAAATCCACAATAATCCGAAAAAGTAAACAAAATGATTGATGATCTAGGTAGATTGGAAGAATAGACAACAACAAATTCATACACTTGGCTCTCAAAAAACAAAAATGCTATTTATTTTAATTAATTAATTAATTAATTAATTAATTAAGTTTTTCTTGCATATCCAGTGATATCAGTCTTGATAAAAGCATATAAATCTTGATAAAAATTCCATATGCATTATAATATATGTTTTAGTAAATATGATGTATTCTATATTTTTCAGCACAACAGAATTCACCAAAAATCCATGAAGGCTGGTGGGCTTATAAGGAGGTTGTCCAGGGCAGTTTTGTTCCAGGTAAGAGCAACAATGAATAATGAATACATGTTTATTCACCTATTTTTATACAAGTATTGTTAATTCTTATGGACATTACTAGGTGCTCTGACCTGTATTAGAGCCACACAGTCTTCCAGTGCTTCTGAGAATAGCTGTGTAATTACTTACAAGAGTATATTACCTGATAAATCCCTTATGGTACACATTGTACATAGACTATAAGCCTTTGATATCGTGATGTACAAAACAATCAGATGATACATACATACATACATACATACATACATACATGCATACAGCAAATAATGTAACTGTATGGGCTTAAAGAAAATGACAAGTGAATGTTTCTATGAATATATGGTACACGAGACACCTGTAATTCCTGTAAATATGTTTTGATGTTTTGATTTTGGTGGTGCAGCATTTATGCACTTGCCCATTCTATGAAAAGTAGAGCAGCTGTGGACACACGGGACCCTTTTATTTGGAAGGGGAGCCTTGTAACCCTAAGCTGTCTAAAAGTTGGGCACCCAGGAATATACTATGCTCAGGGCTGGCGCTACCATTAGGCAACCTTAGGCAGCCGTCTAGGGTGCCATGTTTCAGTGNTGACATTTAGAAGCGGCAGTATGGAAACATATAAGATAATAAAAGTAAACTGAGTTTTTCAATTAAATTACACAGTGACGTCACATTATGGCGTACCATTGTATAAGCTAAACTGCTCCTCACCATTATAGGCAAGCACAGTATGGTCCTATTAGTCACTGCATGTGGCTTCCAGAATAATGACTACTACCGTTCCCCACTGCCAGCAATCTACGCTACTGAATTAAGAATAAAACATTACAATGGTTTTTAAAGTAATACATTACAATACAATACAATCATTTCCTATACAAAGTAGTGTGTATCTGCATACAGAACATATATCTTTCATTACATATAAGTTTCTAAGTTATTGCCAAAATTACATGTAATGTGTTCAGGGGCCCCCAAAATTTGGTGCCCAATGACTCCTAAAATGTTCAATCCAGACTAGTCCTTGGCAAAAAGCATGTTAAACCAGAGGATAACCTCATTTCAAATGTAATAAGAAAATTAGTGGCTTCTAACTCTATATTAAAGCTTTGAAGTAGAGCTGTAAAGGAGTATATATCTGGAAAAAATTAAACCTGACACTATTATCCAAAAACAGACCATAATTTGCACCGCTCACATTTTTAAGCAGTTACTTCTGCTTCTGGATCAGCCGGAGAATGTCCATTTTATTTCCATTTACTGTGCACTCATTTATTGAAGTAGCAAATTATCTCTATTTTATTCTGCTCCTCAGTTCTTGATCTAAAATAGTGTTTTGTCGTCCTATTTCTGATAGCAGAAAACAAGCAGAAAACAGATCTATTATTGACTGTGTTGTTTGATGGTAGTCTATGTAATTTGCATCCACTGAAAAGCCCTATGTTAATATGTGTCCACTGCAAATAACAGATATATTGAATATNAAGTAGTCACTATTCATAGATTTCTGTCAATAGTTCAGCTTTATTTTTCATCTGTACTGGGTTTCATTGGCATTTGGTAGAAGATGTATATGATATTTGCATGCCTTCCATCTGCCTCAATTTCAGTCATGCTTTTGTAGCACTGTCCCACCTACCTACCTACCTACCAGTTTGTTGTGGTAAACAGACTAAACTAGAGGGGAAACGGGTGTGGATTATCCGGGTACGGGGGTTAGGGTGAGCTAGAGCGGGATAAATTCTAATGTTTTGTGATCCATTCCTCTTATAATACTAAAATGTATATGTGAAAAGAAATGTTCTGATAATGGGGTATATTTACTAAGCGGTGAGATTGGAAAGTGGGGATGTTGCTGATAGCGACCAATCAGACTAAAGCTCCCAGTTTCATCTTACACACTGGAGAATGTGAACTCGATGGGCAACTATGCACTATGGGCACCATTTCCACTTTTCAATCTCACTGCAATCTCGCTGCTTAGTAAATACCCCAATAAGGTTAAACAAAGTGTTAGCAACTTTTTTTAACCACAATTTTCCTTTCTCTCTTTACAGTTATTTAAATAAGAATGGTTGAATAAAAAAAAATATAATTTGACAAGTCTCAAAAACCTATATACACCCACTGTCCATATTAAAGTACACATTTGTTTTCTTGCTATCTACTTTCAGTATATCCCTGAAGCCAGCCTGCTCCTTGTAAGCCTATTTACGAGTGTGTGTTCAGTGTACTTGGGATTATTTATTGAGAATATTTTTCTTGGAGTGTACGGATAGGTAATAATTGTTGTAACGTTTACACACCACGTTTTATTTGCTCGCCAGTTTCCTGAGGACGCTTTTCAATCTTCTGGCATAAGTTCAGAACATCATATAATATTTAAATAGTACAGAATCCCATTAAATGAGCATACTTTCAAGGGTTTTGCTGTGATATTACCAACACTTTCTTCCATTCCTCTGGCAGCCTTTGTATTAGTTTGGGATTCATGTTAATTTAGATTGTAGATTGATTCTTATTGAGGACCTCACTCAAGAGCTATATGCATTTTGTCAGCTGATCATGAAAGTATTTGCTCTGTTCCCTGAGGAGTCCTTGAAAGGTACTTTTTCTAGAAGAGCTGTTCTGTTCTCTTATACCGTTCCATAATTCTTTATAGCCAAATTCTTCTCTTCTATAGCCAAATAACATACCGTGTTTCCCAGATAATAAAGCACTTATTTTTTTCAGGACAAAAAAAACCCATAGGGCTTATTTTCGGGATAGGGCTTATTTTATTGACCTGCTTTTAATCCAATCATGGCCCCCCAAGTGCTGCTGACATTATGGCACCTCATTGTTTCCCCCAAGAGCTGCTGACTGATTTAGATAGGGCTTAATTTCGGGGGAGGGCTTACTTTAGACAGTTTACTGTAAAATAGAATAGGGCTTATTATCAGGGTAGGTCCTATTATAGGGGAAACACAGTGGTATTTAATGGTCGCATACACATAATACAAGTTTGTGAATTAACACTGNAAAGTCAACTGCATAGTCTAGCTATTAGAATATTGCCATTATTATTTAGTACTTTAAATGTATTAGCATCCTAACTAAAATAATATACAGTAACCTAGAACTTCTTTTAGATTTTTTAGTGTCAAGATAAAGAAACATCTCTTCTATATTTAGTAAATAGGAAATGTTGTATATGGAAACATTTTGTTTTCAATTAAAGATTTTTTTTCCTGAATTGTAAACATATTATTCCGCCACAAATCTATGACAATGATATTGTCCCAAAAGCTGGTGGTTTGTAAACCTGCCATTCTAAACTGTGTGTAATAAACCACTTGTAGTGAGAGGTAATTTGGTTATAATCACCTCTCACTACTGGATAAAAAGAACTAAACAATGAATGGCACTGTCAGAGGTTAGAAATAGTGGCAAGGATGCCCCTCACTGCCAAAATACTCCAATCTNCTGCATTACCCTCATTGCCAGCTCAGTGACTTACAGAAAAATTTAGACAGGTTAAAAAATATATATTTTTTTCTAATTGACACATTTACTAGTTTAGGATATGATGATTAAAATTACTGTGTAAATTTTAGTTATAGTGAACATGACACATTGGCGCTTGTGGATCTACATCAGCCATGCAAGCATTGTAGCACTACAAGAGACAGCATGCCAGAATGACTGTAGGTTTTCTTATAGTGGTTTTTTTTTATGTATAGCGGTTTGTAAATGCACGTAAAATGCAAGTAAAAAGCCAGAAGCTTGTTCTTTTGCTAACCACCATATATTGCCGGTGGCTTGAAAAAGAGCCCTTAAAACAACCTCTAGACCTCTATCTCAGCAATGTGTAACCTGTTCATAACAGTGACAAATCTTCACTGTGGTTTCAAGATGCTCATTATACCCTACTAAACCTACAAGACACCTGAGAGTTCATATGTAGGGAGGGGATGAAGCATAGAATTACAGGGTTAGAGTTAGGCTATGGGAAAGGGATGGAGCGTTGAAGGGGGAGGTTGGATTTAGGTTACAGGGATTCTTTTATTTATAAAGAGTCACCTTAATAATAAACCACATAGAAAAACCATATCATACAGCAAAGCCATCAGTGGAGTGAAGGCTTGTAACATTGTGTATAGTTTCACCAAGTTATTGAACTGAGTGAAGTCAAAAAGTTGCATTAATTATACGTACCTGTCGACAGANATCTTGGGGCCCCGGTACACCCAGATTTTTTGGGGCCCCCTCAATAGTTCCCCTAGTTCTATGTAATCCCCTAGTAATAGTTCTATGTACCTGGGTTATTCCCAGGTACATAGAAACATAGAAAGCGACGGCAGATAAGAGCCACACAACACATCCAGTCTGCCCAGTTGTGTATTTTAAACTATACTGACATCTTTTTTTCTGTATATTGTTTGAGACTCAGAATACCCCTATATTTATTCCAAACATGCTTACACTGTTCTGTTGTATTCTCAGCCACTTCTGATGGGAGGCTATTCCACTTATCAACCTTACCCCTACCCTGAACCTACCACTATCCAGTTGATATGTATGTCCTCGCGTTCTACCAAACCTTTCTTTGAAAAATCCCCCCAACTCCATCCCNTCTTCAATTTCAGTGCAAACATTGCTACCCTTGTTTTTAAAACCAAGGAAGTTCACTGAATATTAATCAACCCNGGTTATGTGTGAATGGTGTTGACCCAGTTATTTCTCCAAAATACCGGGAAATTCCCAGATTAACACTGTGATCTGAATTCTGAATGGGGTAGAACATCTGGAATGGTCTAAGACACAGCAAATACATGGCTTGAAAAACCTGGGAAACTCCCAGGGTGATAGTGTAAACATGGTATAAATTATAACTTCAGACTTGAAAAACCATATGAATTTATAAAAATATATAAAACTCTTTCTAAATGGAACAGATACAGTGTTTAAATAAAAGTGTTTGAATGATTGTACTTACTTTATGTGAAATATTCAAGCTGTATACATAGTAATATCTGATTTAGATTTCACACATATAGGTGCCATTTATAGTGTTTATGTTTTTGTATTTTTGCAAAACCAAAATAATTAAATTAATAGTGTAATGAAATAAAATAAGCAAATAATTACATACAAATTAAGAAAAAATAAAACTAAAAGTATAAATCTGAAATGCTTTTATCTCCTGGCTCATTATTTAAATTCATTTTCTCCTTGTGTACAGGGTTAATCCCACACTGTTGAAATAATAAATAATAAAGTGTTTCTGATGCTGTCTCTGTAGTCAGAATCTTCAAAGGGAATAAATACATATCACCATATTAGAAAATAATTGATTGTTGCAGGTTTAGTGGTGAATATTTCAGATGTTATATATAACATTTACATTTTATGAGGAGGAGAAGTTTGGGAGAACATGTTATGAAGGTTCTGGGTAAAATGTGGAGCAGGTAGAAGAGCTGACGTGGTCGGTAAGTGGTAGAGTGCACATGGGGTAGAAGATATTGGGTAAAATGTAGGGAAAGGGGTAAACTGGACATGGGAGCAAAAGAGATTGAGCAAAATGTGGCTAAAAGCATTGGGTGTACATGGGGGAGAAGAGATTAGACAGGGTGTGGGAAGGGGCTGGAGTAGATATTGGAGCGAAGATACATGTAGAGGGTGGAGGGAGTAGGGTGAGCTTGGAAGAGATAGTATTGGAAAGGGATGGGGGATGTAGGTTACAAAGTTCTAGGCAGAATATGGTGGAGGGAGTAGAATTGCAGTTTTGTGCACACTACTTGTTAATATAAACATCTGCCGCATATAGAGAACCTGTGTAAATGCCAGCCAGTACTTAAGTCTGGATCCAGTCCATGACAATANCTAATATACAGAATTTTCTGTTTTACTGGGAGTTGTATTCTCTCTAATGAGGAAGATGGGAATATATTACCTAAGCACTGAGAATCCTGTAAATTCATATTTATATGTGAGATAAGACATTGTAATGTATTTTTCTACCTAAAGTGACTTATATGGACTAATGTAGGGTTTATGAAATACCAACTTGACTATAAATTATCACCAATTGGTGTGCCATGAACAAGAAGCACTGCTTCTCCCCTGCTGAAACCGCTGGGACAGGAGCNGTTTTAGTAGGCAAAGGATTAGTGACCACAAAGAACGTCCTCCATGAATAAGCTGCGGGTGGTTACTCCCTGCTCCCACATCATCAGGCAGACACTACATGCGCTGAAAGGGAGACACAGTTAGAGAAGACTTCTGCAGATAAGTAAATCATTTTATTTGCGTGCGCATGTATATCATTTTTCTATTTAATTTATTATCAATCCTGGTTGAGTGATTTGGAGGCAAAAATTTGTCAAACTCTGGACTAATGGGACGCATATCTAGAAATAAGGAATTCCTGATTCTAGTATATGACCAGCATCTGCCTTTTCTACAAACTGTAATTTTCAATATAAGAATTTGTTCTACTTATAAACCCAGTGTTCCTATTAAAGCCACTGAGGTCTGTAATCACTTCTGCTGGGCTAACGACCAACAATTTCTCTGACTTTGCACTCTTTAAACTACACTTAATTACCTCTGTTGCCAGCAATTAACATTTTACTAGCTCCACATATCTTACAAATTGTGTGGGAGTTTGCAAAAAATGCATTGCACACTTTCATCTCAATGCAACAACATAAAAACATCTGTCCCAAAATCTATTTGCAATATCATTTTGGACAGTATATAGATTTCCTGCTCCATTATAGTTCAACACTATCAAACGTACTGATCTTTGTAGGATTTATACTACAATACCCTTAAATATGTCTGTCATGTACTACAGCAATATCTAGTGTTTTATGATTTCATTATAAGTAATTTTGAACTGTGTACGTCATATTTAGTGGCNTGTCTCAGTTGTAAGTAGTGACATGAGCCAATAAGATAGAATGTTACTTTCATTTTACTTCATAGACTCCTGCAGCGCCAAGTTTTACAAAACGCACATTCCTCTACCCGGTTCATACCCTAACCCTCATCTTCCACTACCCTAATCTTCCATTCATAGTCTTCCAACACCAATCCTTCCCTCCCTGAAACCCATCCCTTTCCACTGCCTAACCTTCCCACTGTCTAACTTTAACCCTCCCCTGCTCCGTACCCCTGAGCCATCAGCTGTCAGCTNTCTATTTTGAATGGGACATCCGCANCAGTGAACGCATCACATCAATGGACATATTATGTNAAATGTAATGGTAACATTCACCCTCATGTCTAGGGAACGAATGTGACCATCTTGGACCTAGTAAGTCAACTGGGCCCTGTGTTTAGTGTGTTTGTTATTTAAAGAAGCTGCACGCAATGTATTGAATAACAGCACGGAGTGTTCATACAGGGCGTCCTGAGCATTGTATTTATTTATCCATCCATTAGCAGCTTAAGTGTGGCTGTCACAGTCAATCAAACAGGGTCGCTGATGTATGTCTGATAGGATATTGTAATTGTTGACAGGCATAAAACTAATCATAATTACTAATAACTAACTCTAATTATAATAAATAATTACCTACCTTTGCTACTGGTCCAAGCGGAATGTAGTTGACAGATTGGAGGGCACAAAGGAGGACTAGAAGCATACTTGGGCATAAAGGAGAACTGGAGGGTCAAACTGCCACAAAGGAGGGCTGTAGGGACACAACAGAGGACTAGAAGCATACACAGACACAAAGGAGGACTGGAAGCATACACAGACACAAAGGACGACTGGAAGCATACACAGACACAAAGGAGGACTGGAAGCATACACAGACACAAAGGAGGACTGGAAGCATACACAGACACAAAGGAGGACTAGAAGCATACACAGACACAAAGGAGGACTGGAATCATACACAGACACAAAGGACGACTGGAAGCATACACAGACACAAAGGAGGACTAGAAGCATAATGGGCATAAAGGAGAACTGGAGGGTCAAACTGCCACAAAGGAGGGCTGTAGGGACAAAAAGGAGGACTAGAAGCATACACAGAC
>JABWIB010004070.1:0-26651 GCA_016617825.1 Platyplectrum ornatum
CTACTAATAGCCTGTTTGTTAAAAATAAGCACAAGATCTGTGCTTACTTTTAGAAGCCTGACAGATCTGTAAGATCTGTCAGGCTTCTGTCCCTTTAAAAGCAGCGATTGGCTAGTCATGAATGACTAGCCAATCGCGGCTCTTGCTGGGGACAGGACCACTAATTTTGGTCCTCCCCGGCATCCTTACAATGGCAGCTGTCAGCTGACAGCTGCCATTGTGATCCTGTCTCCCTGTGATGCCGCGGGGAGACATTTAAACTTGTCTTTACGGACCTTCCGACTGCGCCGTACATGTACGGCGCAGGGTCGGAAGGGGTTAATATAAAAATGTAGCTATAAAAATGAAAAATATTACTTTTTTAAAAGTTTTTACCAAAAATAACTTTATTTTCAAACATCCTAAATAACAAATAAAATAAGTTATTGATTTGAAATATTAATATCACTCTTCATCATTGAAAGTAGAATTGGTTTATAAACTTGTCGAACAAGTGTATGTTTATGTTCATACACCCATTTTTGTGCAGCAATTATGAGCTATGGAATTAATTTTGTTTTATATNAAATACCTACGTTCAGATTTTAATTTTTTTTAACATCAGTTATTTTTATTCAAGATTATCAAGATAATACAGAATATGAATATAGGCGATAACTATAATATCCCATCAACATACATTGCACGTAATCCCATCATATTACCTCCGTATAGGGACATTAAGAAAGCTACAAAAAAATCAAAAAAGAAAAAAAGATTTAAACAAAAAGAAAAAGGGGGGGGGGAGAAAAAACAAAAAAGAGGAAAAAAAACTACCTACAGACATTATTGACTCAATAATTTTTTGATTGTCCTGATAATCATTGTAATGGATGGCCAGTTTAACAGCATGAGTATAAACAAGACAACAATCTTACTGATCCAAACCAGACAATGACTAGAGCCAAGAATATCACCAGCAAGGGACATACAACCAGAGCAAATCTCCTAGCTCTGACTGATCTGACTACTGGCTGTTATGCAGCATATGAGACTTAAAAATCACACTACATTTAATAGATTGGGATCAATAGTTGGGATTGTAGCATGCCAGCTTACAGTGAGAGAGCATTTAGACCGATATTATAATTACTACTAATAATTGTATAATCATCACCACCCATTTGTGAGGATTAGGTGGAAAGTACTGATGTACAAATTTCTTTGCACACAAACTAAAGCTGGATACACACGGTAAGATAAATTGTATCCAATCGTAAGATTTTTCAAGAGTGGGTAAAACCATGTTGAATTGCAGGGGTGGTAAAATGAATGTCAGTGTTTGCATGCAGGGAGAATACTTTATTGTTGCATGTTGCACACAGATACTGACCAGTGTTAAGCAGGGCACACAGGGTAAGATAAATTGTTCCAATTTAAGGATTTTTTCAAGAGTGGGCAAAACCATGTTGAATTGCAGGGGGGGGTAAAATGAATGTCAGTGTTTGCATGCAGGGAGAATACTTTATTGTTGCATGTTGCACACAGATACTGACCAGCGTTACTGTTACACTGTTATTACACTTGTGCTGGAAACATCATCTCTCACCTGTAACACTGATTGCAATTAATTCAATTTACCTCCCCTGCAATTCAACATGGTTTTGCCCACTCTTGAAAAAATCCTTAAATTGGAACAATTTATCTTACCGTGTGTGCCTAGCTTTACTGTTACACTGTTATTAGACTTGTGCTAGAAACCAGCATCTGTCATCTGTAATACTGATTGCAATTAACTCAATTTGCCTCCCCTGCAATTCAACATGGTTTTGCCCACTCTTGAAAAAATCCTTAAATTGGAACAATTTATCTTACCGTGTGTGCCTAGCTTTACTGTTACACTGTTATTAGACTTGTGCTGGAAACATCGTCTCTCACCTGTAATACTGATTGCAATTAATTTAATTTGTCTCCCCTGCAATTCAACATGGTTTTACCTACTCTTGAAAAATCTTACGATTGGACACAATTTATCTTACCGTGTGTACCCAGCTTTAGGGCCAGATTCAGATTTACACTCATGGGCAAAACCATGCTGAATTGCAGGTGATGTAAATTGAATTAAATGCAATCAGTATTACTGGTGAGTGATGATGTTTCCTAGCAAAAGTCTAATAAGAGTGTAGCAGTAATGCTGGTCTTGCATAATTCAAAAATAAAGCATTTTCTGAGAATACAAACACTAACATTCATTTTTCCTNCCCTGATTCAACATGGTTTTGCCCATGAGAGTGTAAGTCATGAGAGTGTAAATCTGAATCTGGCCCTTAGTTCCATAAGCTGGGAGATCTGTCTCGTAACATCTTGCATATGCAGTTCAAGGAAGACACCAGACTTCCGCAAGCAGCTTGCAGAAATTGGGTCAGACAGATGTGTGGATCTGGTCCTTGCGCCTCAACCTGTGGCAGACTTGCTGACCTAAATCATATTAAGGGCTACATTTATATAGTAAAAATAAACTGGCAGTGAAACAGTCAAGTCCATAAATATTACGGACTCATATTTTGACCGAAAGTAATGGAACTTTCAACTATTTCATGGACAGGTGTTGGCTATTCGCTTGTTTTTTCATCATCAATTAAGCAGATAAAAGGTCTGGAGTTGATTCTAGGTGTGACATTTGCGTTTGGAATCTGTTGATTGAATGACATGCACAATGTTACACAGCATGACATAGCCTAGCATGTTGGTACAAAACAAACATAACATTGGTACAGAGTAGACACAGACCATAAGTCANTACAGGACATTGGCATAAACATAACACCGAATGCTGGACAGACAGAAGGTATATCTACAAGCGTGCATGTCTGTATAAGGTATAACAACGGACAATTATCAGCCTGAATGCTCAAACCAAAATAGAGCAGAACATACCATGAACATACTAAAACACAACTAACAAACAGAACAAAAGAAAAAAAAACCCATATGCCGTATCCCAGCCCAATCAGAATAATATACAGAGAATAGATAAACTGTCACCGCATAGGATATCACATGTCTAGCGATGGAAACCCTCAAGTAATGTACTGATGACTGTTGAATCATACCACTGTGTCCATGCAATATCAAATTTATGTTTGTTGCCCCTACGGTCATCCACAAATCGTCCATGAGTGCAATCTGCCAGATGAACCCATACTTGTAGAGAGGGGGCGATAGGAGCCATCCATTTTCTTGCCAGGTGTAGCACCNTGGGTGGGTGCTTGAAGGGTGTAACACAAAATAAGTAAGGGACAACAGTAAAGAGTTGTTCTGTAATTTAATTGTATTTAAAAAAGTGTTAAGCTCATGGTTAAAAATGTGAGGTAAGCGAGCAGACAAAAATAGTGCATTGTTGCTTAGCGACAAAAGGATGCTTACCTGGCTGAGCTGGTGGATGAACTATAGTAGTCTGGCACAAGGGTGAGGACTGCCAGAAGGTTCTAGTAGTAGCATGAGCGGTTGTCTAGCAACTGAACGCTCATGCTGCTTGTAGCTTGTGGGTGGTTTCAGCATAGAGAAAGACTAAAGCAGCTGAATTGATGGCAAAGTAGTCCCTGGGAACTAAAGGTGAGCGCAGCCTAGGGGAGAGANTGTGAAAAGAATACGATTGGAAGTGGTATTAAAAGGAAAGGAAGAAACCTGAAAAGAGTGAGGGTCGGATGGATATCAGGAGCGGTGAAGGGGTTTCAAAGGGGAGCGGGAACAGCGGTGAGGGAATAAAAGGAATAAAAAGAAATCTTTATTTAGTTTTACCAAACTCGCCCGCGAGTTTAAGGCGAGAAGTAAACTTGCACCTTAGTAAATTTTGAAACTCATATGTCTTCCATGTTACAAACATGCCAACCAAGTTTGAAACTGCGAGTTCAAATCACGTTTTAAAACGATGAGTTTAAGATAACTTGACCTTCGTAAATTCCACAAACCTAAAACTGGCCTTAGATGGTAGTTACAAGTATAGTCAGTTCAAGCCAATCCAATTAATATGCCATATTACTTTGGCTCTCCATGGTTGCCGTCTTTCTTGGGACACTATAGAGATTCAACATGTGTCAGTCTAAAAGAATTGAAATCAAAGCTACAGTCAATGTTTAAGATGTTATTGCTGACAGAGGCTAAACAAGTGGAAATTGTGGTGGGGCAGCTTATTTCTATTATTTGTCAATGGGGTCAAAGTGTTAGCTCTTTTAGATAATGGGTCCCAAATAACTACTATATAGTCATCTATTTTTACTAAACTTTGCGGTAACGAATCTCTTACCTCCCTTCCCCCAGCATGGCTAAAATTACTACCAAGTAATGCGTTAGGGATCTCGTGTCAGGGGTTTTGGGAAGCCACTTTTGAGATTGGCATAGCTAAATTGGAGAAAGTAGAGTCCAACATCATATCCCTAATGGAAACGCTTTATCTATTAGAGAAAGATATAGTGTAATGCTCTATGTATATTTCAGCGTCTAATGGAGCATTGTTTAGGACACAAAAATTTTGAAATGGTGTTATTGTATTTAGATGATGTAATTATTTTTTCACAAACCTATGAAGACCATCTTTCTCATTTACAAGAAGTGTTTAGCCAATTGATCAAATTCGGGTTTAAGTTGAATCTCAGTAAAGGCCATTTAAATTATTTGGATCATATAGTGAGCGCTGCGGGGGTCATGCCTGATCCAGAGAAGATTGATGTGATAAAGGTTTGGCCTGCTCCTACTCCTGTTAATTTTTTTGGGGTTTACTAATTATTATAGGAGATTTGAGCAGAGCTTTGCTAAAATCACTGCTCCATTAATTGAAACTCTTCGAGGGTGGTCTTTAAAAAGAGAGAAAAGGTTGATTCCCATTCACTGGACTGAAAGTCATCAAAGGTTTTTCGAACAACTTAACGAAGCTTTAATAAAAGCCCCTCTGCTAGCTTATCCGATATATGATAATTCATTCCGTGTATATACTGATGCCAGTAATATGGGCTTTGTAGCTGTACTCACACAAGTGCAAGATGGCAAAGAAAGAGTTATTGTTTATGCGAGTCACAGTTTGAGAAAATCCCACCCCCCCAAAAATTATAGTGCTTTCAAGCTGGAATTGGTGTGGGCAATTGCTGAAAAGTTTAAGCATTTAACCCTTTCGAAGTGTTCACAGATTGTAACTAATTAGCTTATCTGTCTACTGCTAAATTGGGTGCTATAGGGTAAAGATGGCTCTCTAGATTAGCCAGCTTTCAATTTACGATAAATATAGGGCAGGTAAGAAAAACCAAATCACTGACGGACTTTTTAGGATACCCAGGGAATTGGAACCAGATGTGCCTGATCAATGGCAATCAGTGGAGCTGCCCATTTTTAGTGGGCCTATTAGAGCTGAGGTTCAACAAGTTGATGATGGAGGTAGTGTGAGTGACTTAACTGATACAGAAGAAGGGTTCACAGATGACTGGCATAGTTGGCATGCATCCTCTCCTGTAATTAGCTGCTTAAAAGAAGAATATTTAAGGCATGCAGGTATAACGCAATTGGTGTTAGCGCCGGCTGGGGGAGTGTGCTGCGCAAGCACGAGTTTAGCGATACTGCGCATGCTCGAAGGAAGGGATGCGAGCATGCTGCAGTGCTCGCGTCCGCTGTTTACATGCAGGAAAGTGGCTACTTGGTATCCTGCACATGCGCAAACGGGCCTCAGCGCGTGCCAGAGAAGATTCTGGACGCGGCGCGAGCCCATATAGTTCCAGCTGTCCACGTGCTGTACTAGANGAATGGGCAGCTGACTTATTGTAGTGTTGTGCCGCAGAGCGCTCGTCGGAAAAGAGTCCCTCTAAAATCTTATGGAGTTCGCCTAGCTGGAGGAGCTGGAGGGAGTAATGAGGACTAGGCTGGAGGTGGGGGCAAGGTTAAATAAATAATAAAATCATTATTTTTTGACTCGCTATGGCCTCGTCTCTTTAGCTCAATTTTCACTTGGCCCGCGCCATAAGCCTTTCTCACACCTTGTTGATGAGTATGGGCTCCCGGAAACGACGAGGTTCCAATACCTCTAGCTCCACCATTGGTGGGAGATGACCTCTCGCCGTGGCCCCATTGCAGCCATTCCATCTCCGTTTGCAGCTTGCCTTGTCGCGTCCGGGACTCGGGTGCCATCTCTTTCTGGTACACTACCTTAGACCCGCTATCCTCTTCTCAGCGATTTGCCTCTCAACTTGCCTGGGAACGGGATCTTGGCCTTTCTATTCCAGACTCCCAATGGAAACGCCTTTTTGCTCAGTCGTTTAAGATGTCCTGCTCCATTGACCATGCAGAACGCCTCTACCCCAACCCCGAGCGATTGCATAGGATCTGGCTGGCCCAATCTAAAATGTGTTGGAGGCACTGCGGCGGTGTGGGCGATATTTTCCATGTCTTTTGGGTCTGTCCTCTTCTGCGGTCGTTCTGGACGGAGGTCTCCAGTCTTGCTTCAACGGTCTGTCGTACTACTGTTTCTCTTACCCCGGAAATTGCACTTCTCCATCTCTACCCCCTTGATTTTCCTTCGGCAGATATCTACGTGCTGGGGCAGATCCTGCTAGCCACTAAAACTTTCATAGGTCAACTTTGGAAATCTCCCTCGATCCCCACGCTTGTGAGGGTGGAGACCAAAATCACCTACTGTTACACTATGGAGACTTTGAATGTCCCCTATTCTACCTCTACTAAGTCTCCACTCATGCTATGGTTTCGATGGGCAGAATACCTTGCTGGAGCATCTGGACGGGACCCCTCATTATCCCTGCCCCCTACCTCCCCGCCCGATAGCCCCCTCCCCTCACTCCCAGACTGCCTCTGAAGCTGGCCTTTGTCCCCATTCATGACCCATTCCTCTCACTGGTCCTGGGAATCCCCCCTGGTTTTGTGTCCCTTCCCGACCCTCCCTATTATAGTGTACCCATCGAATGTTGTGCATACTGTTCACGCTGGTTCATAACCCTTCTGTTGATTACATTTTGTGCCCCCATCTGCGATGGGTCATTCTGCTGTTTTGTATGTGCTATTCCTTCTCCCCCTCAGTCCCCCTTCCCCTTTTTTTTTTTTTACTTCTGTACCCCCTTTTCCCAAATTTTCTATAAAAATTTAATGGTTAAAAAAAAAATATATTTTTTTTTTTTGGAATATGCTGTTTTAGTGAATTGAATGGCGGAGGGATATCTGAGGAGAGTGAAGGAGATTTGAAGTGAAGCGTGAGCAAGGCTCATGAGGTGTATATAAAGTGGGCGTTTTTCTTCTTTTTAATTCCTGTCAGATGGCGTGGACTGACCATGGCGTGAGAGAGAAGAAGTGCATATCCAGTGGAGGACTAAATTGAGTGAATTTAGGAAGGAGATCTAGTCTTAGGTTAAATAGTGTAATGTGGTGATATAAACTTGCTTGGACATGGAGCGTGGATTACACATGTGATGTGTCTCTAAATGGAAGCAGATGCCTAAGGATTAGTCTTATCGGGGACTGAAGAAGAGCTATACATTTGTTTATCTATGGAGAGGGTAATTATATACAAAAGTTGCTGAAAATGTTACCAGTTCTAAGAATTTAATTGTTAGAGNAGCGGTTGTGACACAAGAAAAAGTGACTCAATTCATTTTATGAGCTTTATTAGAACGATTCAGCTATATAGTCGTTTTATCATCAATCAATTGTACTTATCTGCTTATTGCTGAATATATTTTTACCTGTTGCACTTACCTGCTATTTTGCTGAACTCACCTGTACCAGTTACACTTACCTGTTTATTGCTGGAATTACTTGTACCGGGTATACTTCCTGCTACTTTGCTGAACTCATCTGTACCAGTCACACTTACCTGCTCTTTGCTGGAATTACTTGTACCGGTTATACTTACCTGCTACTTTGCTGAACTCACCTGTACCAGTTACACTTACCTGCTATGTTGCTGAACTCACCTGTACCAGTTGCATAACAAGCCATTGTTATTTAATTTCTTTGGTCATCAGTTTTGTCTTCTGGTGGATAAAAGTGCCATGGCGCATTGGCAAAATATCCCTTCAAGCCAAGTCAAGTCCCTTGGATTTACAAAAGTTTAATTAATTTTCCTCATTTCTTAAGGATACATTTTGTATTGGAAATTACAGTGCAACTATATTCTGGTCACCAAAAAGTCTTAAAGTGGAATTGAAATCTAATGTGTAGTATTCCAAAGGACTTATGTTTATTTATTAGTAGTGCAACTGTGGTTCATTATAGTAGTAATGTTTATCTATTTACAATGAAATTGATTATTAGTTATATACAACAGTATAATCCTACATCAGTATGTATTTCTAAAATGTAAGTTTTTTCTTTTTAAATGTAACACATTTGTAACAAATGTCTTTTTTGTACCAACCATTTTCATGTTGTTTTTTATCACCTCTGCCTCCCCCCCCCACACATGTTTTTGGTAGCTTTGCCTTTACTTGTAATCATATGACCATGACTACTACAGACATTNCCTCAGTAATGTACTGTGTGCCAGTTATCCATGTGTCATAGTCACACTTACACAAATATAGGCATGGCGCTTTCGTTCTACGTGTTTTTACATCCATTTCACGTTTCACAAAATCTCCTTGTGTGATCTGCTAGCTTAAAAACATGTCAATAGTCAACAAATAAAGTGTTGTAACCATGTACAGTTTACCTGTTATTTAATCCAATTTTTTTCTTTCTCATAGAAAGAACACAAATGGAAAAAGAATCTACTGCATCAGTAAGTGTCAGTGACCCTGTGGCAAGTGATATAGAAGGTATGTACTATTTGCATCCTGTAACAAATGTACTGTACATGTACAGCTGCACTGTTATTTGGGTGTCCTTATGCAGAATCACAAGTTACAGTGATATGCGTTGGAAAACGCTGCACTGAACTAACCTGTGTACTAATGTTAGAATTGTTCATGATTTAGAAGGAGAGGTTGATAAAACCAAAAATGTAAGGGAATTGGGTAAACACGTTATATATGTTTGGATATACGCTTGTTTTGTCACATTATAAACATGATACCGTTAAAACATACATTGACAACTGTACATTTATGCTTACATACAAAATCCTTCCAGTAGTCAGGCCACTGTTGCGACCACTTCCCCAAAGGATTACCAACATCAACTTGCAAGCACAGATGATGGTATTTGTATCTATGTGTTGCTATGTTTGTACCTTTTTACACATATTGTGCAATAATGTTCGCGTGTCCTAATGCTGCATTACATGGTTATGTGTGTGTACACGTTTCCAAGAAATCGATAGTATTATTTTTTAAATGCACCACCATATTTTATTAGGACAGGTGTATGGCTACACGCGTCACGTCGTGCTTGCCAACTTGTTCGTGATGTGTACATGTAGTGTAATGTGTGCTATAAATAAAATGTTTTAGTTTGTGTCAAAAGTTCAAACACAATTGAACTACAACCATATGTGCTGTTCAAATGATAACATAATTATACACTGTCATGCCATTCCAGCAACATTAGATATACTTAGTTCTAGAATCTTTGTACTGTATATCAATGAAAAAAAATACAGTTAAAAATGGTGTATTACACACATAATTTGTCTGTGTGACAGCATGGTAAACCATAACATTGTCAACGTATGTGTACACACATCTTTATATGGCATTGTGCCGTGACCCAACCACCGCATCACAACTATATCACCTATAGGACGATTACAAATTTTTATTTTACATAACCGCAAAACTTTGGTGCCTATGTATTATGCTTTTAGGTTTGGATCGTATATGAGGGGGTTGAGTGTTCTGAAACAAGCATTATAGTTACGTATGTTCACAAATGTTTTTGCAGATCCCATAGTGATTATGGACAGCAGTAGTTCAAGGGACAATACATCACCAGCACAAGTGGAGGAACCACATTTGCAATTCCTAAATTTAATGGATTAATGCATTTCCCTTGCAGAGGAAGTAAAGACAAAAAGCATGCATTTGCACAATAATTTATTTCTATTGCGCAAAATAGGAACGTTAGTTTTTAAAAAAGAATAGTTTATTTGTTTGGTGACTAATTATGACGAGTTTATGCCATGCACAAATATGCGTTGCTGCACATTGTGTATTTACTGNCATCAACATGTTTGGTAAATAAAGTTAAATTGCGGTAGCTATGTTCTTTCTGCTACTTTACCTGTATGTACAATATTTACAATACAGTTGTGTGCGCATTACAAAGCATAACAATGTGAGGCCACTATTTGTAATGTAAACAGTTATGTTAAACAGTATTACACATGTTGTTAAATACACACCATGACACATATGCCATATATGAACGTACTGTACATACGGTAACGCTGTCATGCACTATATTAAATAATAAGTAGGCATTATTAATAATAGCATAGTACAACATTTGCAGTTTAACAATAACTGTGATGACAACATGTGTCATACAATCTGTACTAAATACTAGTAATAATGACGGGGACACATTATTAACCACTGGTATATTGTTTAGGATGTGTTCCACTTCTGGGCCTCAGCAGTTTTAATACAAAAAACGTTGCTACTTAACAAGTAGCTTGTGTTACGTGTGTATTGGCAGGTTTATAGCCTTTTACACATGATAATTTCAGTTACATATTGTATTGTGACATTAATCCATGGTGACCATATATTACATTGTTTTGGTTTCAATGGATCGACCACACTTTGTTACATACATTTGTCTACTTCCTGTGCACTTGAGACACACCTGCAATAACAATTTAGAAATGCAAGATCGTTCATTACATCGTTCTAGCATCAGTTAATGCACCATACACTCTGCTAATATGACCATGATAACGATTAAAGTTTGTACATATCAAAAGATTTACATCATCGTTTGAAACTGCTTTTTAAACGATGACTGGACGTCTCATTAAAACATCGTTAGCATATTTTTGAACGATTCATCGTACGATCATGAACAATAGTTACGATCTAACGATGTGTCGTCTAGTGTATGGCCACCATAAATTGTAGGCCCTAATGTGCTATCTAGACTTTTATACTTCCCCCAATTTACGAGTGGTATTTACGATATAGTGGATTTGGACCTCTAGTTCCGCTATGATCGAAGCTCTGATGGAGCAGCAGCAGCAGCAAAGGTCTCGAATATTGCTGAATATTATACCCAGTGACTCATGTAGATCCCAGATTGTTGCTAAGCAGTTTAGACTGCTCTCATTGTAAACTGGCATGCAACAATCTGGACTGTTGAATCCACTAAATCTAGTGCAATTACAAAATGCTATATAACAGCCAGGACTAAGCCAGAGCTTGGCTCTATGTTCTATAGTTAAATACCTAAGAAGGATATCACTCTCTTGCTGGTGATATTGTATGCTGTATCCATTGTCTGATTTATAACTTCCTGTTAATATGGCCATATCAGGGCGATCATACAATTNCCGGGTGATTGAGCCAATAATATTGTATTGAACATAGATATTTAGCAAAAAATCAATTTCTTTTTTCACTAGGAACCTAAAATTGTAAAGGGCATGATAGCAGCACAAACATGGGTGGAAGAAGTGGCCGTCCTCAATTCATTTCTAATGTCATATTTATTGCCCAAGGTCATCTAATGCTTGCAAAACTACAGCTACTTATTCAAAATTCAAATAACTTTAGTTACAGGTAGCAATTTCCTAGTGGTAGCTCGGATATTTTTTGTGACCATTATAAATGCCTCCTTACCTAACCACATTAAACAACTGTGGTAATTGTATATGTTATGCCTGTTAACAAGCTGAAGATTTTAGATTTATATTTTTATGTACTACAATTAATAAAGATTTATTGTGAAAGATTTATCCTGATGATCATCTAGAGAAGTGATCATCAGGAAACCCTTTTGTCAGTAAGCTTAAAATTCAAGAGATAAACCATGTGAATATAATAGTATTGACCTCACTGTGAAGCTTTGATATACTGCACAAGCATCGGTTGTCAAGATTATTCTATTAGACGAAATATGTTGGTAAATATACATATATAATTTATAAAAATACAAGTTTAGGGCTAGTGACAGTATAGCAGCAATGAGTCCTACTTCAACCTTTTCTTCTGTGTGTTCAGAGCAGCACCAACCATGTTCCGCACTTAACTAAGACCCTAACACACATAGCGATTACAGGCTCAGTGGTATAGGCATGTGCAAGATTTCCGTTTGNTGTTTAAAACTTTTGAAATAACAGCTGTTTACTATGGAATGACAGTTATATATGACTAGTCAAAGCAAAAAAGTCAATAATATTGTTGCATAGTTCTTGCACATCCGCTAAAACCATGCACACAATATATTGCACATGCATTCTCCCATACCCATATTCCACAACACAAGATATAACACGTGGAATGATGGCCGTTTACTATGGAATGTCATTTTCTATTTAGTGGTCTCTCGGAAACTACCAAATTCTCATTCACTCNCTGAAAATGGGAAAAAGAAATTCTTTACTTTCCAGAGGGAAGTGAAAAGTTATTTCCTGGCCACCCCCTTAGGGAATGCTGGTATGTTAATATTCACACAACCTTTTTTTGTTTTGTTATCCAGATCTCAGGTATTAATATGTGTATTGCCTTCCAGTATGCCTTTTGTACTTTTTACACTTTCTTAATGTTTGTTTAATTTACAGGCGTACACAAAACAAACCAATAGAAAGGCTGCAATGTGCGAGATATCATTTAGTCATCGAGCAGATTGTACTAGTGAGGGTGCAGGTTACATGGGGGGAGGTGGAAACAAACAAAGCCCTAAGGGGAACCTAAAGCAGGAGGTCTTACCTAACAGAACAGTATTGGATGTGAACCGAAGGAGATACCAGGTCCACCATAACACTTTAAAATACTGATTTTAAGATACAAAAATTATGGCTTAGTGGCTGCAAACCATTTCACCGTCTTTTCTTATTCCCGATCAACTGGGATTCGTTCAGATGAGACACTCTGTGAAAGGAATCCGTACAGCTATAGTTTGTGATGTGGCATCTCATCCAATTGTCAGGAAATGTTATTGAGTCTTGATACAATTTTGCATCTGTTTGAGGTCTTGAAGGGGCAAAACCCTGTCAAACCACAGCTAATGATGGCATTAATTACTGTAATATAACTGACTATAATCTGGCTGCCAGGCTACATAATATTTGGGATTGGATTCATAATATACTAAAATACCTTTTTGGAGGAAGGATTTCCTAAGGAGTTTTGTTTTCTACCTCAACATGCTCAATAGTTGGGATCCTCAATAGCTTGGGATATGATTCGCTGTAAATTTCAGATAAATGTCCATAAATCCATCTCAGTTGCTGGATGTTAAAGAAGTATCTTTCCCCAACTAGAGCTATCATTATGCATTATAATTCACATAGAGTTGAGCTGGACCACACCACAGTATGNCAAACATTGCTAAAAACTCTCTCAGCTTGTAGGAAATAACTTAATGCTAGTATACTATTCATACTGCAGTGTATTCTGCAGGACAATAGTGCCTAAAGTCCAAATCAGGTTCTATATTTCTATACTGTCACTTCTAAATGCCTATACCGCAACTTTTCATTTTTCAAATCGACCACGAATCCCAGATGTATCAATTTTGTTGTTTTTGTATTTTATATAAGGCTTTTTTATATAAGAGCTGCACTTCTGCCTTTTTTTAGGTGTAAGTGCTGCGTAAATTGGCACTGCGCATGCACAGGCATAGTCACAAGGAAAATAGGTCAACATACCACTTTGTTGAATACAGAAAAGGGGGCGTTACGTGATATGTAAAGTTTATTCTACATTCATTCCCATATTTACTAAACTTTATTCCACATGAGTTTATATAAACACAGAGACATTCATTTATTCATTAGGTTTTAATATGGAGAATACGTTCACAATGGTTAAGGTAAAATAAATGAAAAAAAATTACATACAATATAGTTGCAAATGTATGTTGCTGGGAAGCTGGAATGCCTGGGTTCATTCTTCAGTAGACAATTATTCCAATGAAATGACACACTGCATAGCCACAAAGAAAAGATTAATAAAGACTGGTGTACACCGTGCACCTTGCTAATAATTTTGTCTAAAAGCTTGTAAATACTGACGTAGTTAATGAAACAGGTAACTAAATATTATCTCCAGCAAAGAATAAGAACATAAATACTTAACACATTTTTTAGGAGATAACACATCAGCTTGGTCTGTCTTCCTCCTAGGGGGTTTATATTGACCACATGATGCTTACATGATGTGGTAACGTTTTACTCAGAATGCATTTCCTAGACAGAACACCATATGATCAAATGAACAATAAAACTAATATGAAGGTAAAACCATGCTTTCAGAGTCAGTATATAACATAAAAGAGGTGATATTATTCAAAGAGGAATGTGAATTTGGAATATAAAAAATGTGCATTTAGCAAACAGGCACATGGATCCTAATGAAAATAACAATACCTTCTTCACTTGTATTTAATTATCTTTAACTGATTCATTTCTTCACTTATTTGTTCGTAGTCATGATCACTTGTAATATCTGTGGATAAAATGTATTTCAGAGTTAATCTCCAAGAGATAACTTGCAGAATGTTGGCATTAACAATTTCTCAAGTGCAACACAGAATGTATCTAGGATGGCACGGACTGCTTTACGTGACACACCATCAAAGAGGTACACCTGAATGCTCCAGCCACACTGCCCACATATGACACTTTATGCAATTGTCGACCAGGTAATGTGTGCATGCATGCTTCAGTTGATAATAGAGGTGCAATACTGGTGTATTATCACTGTTACATCTGTATTGTGCAGCTCATAGTAGCTGAAGAACACAGAGAGAGGAATACAGGTAAGTGAAAAAAGGGGAAAAGAGTAGGGAATGAAGATAAACAGAGGAGGATAGAGAGACACAGTCAGAGAGACAGAGAGAGGGTTGGAGCTCTAGAAGAGTGAGGTTGTTGGAGATACATGAATAGTAAGGGAGCCAGTGAGTTAAGGACACACATGGGGAGTGAGTATGGGAATTAAAGAGAACCTGGGGAATGAAAGAAAGTGGCAGCAGAAGAGAGTGTGGTGGATGAAGAAATGCAGAGAGGACATTCATGATAGCCAGGGCTTGAAAAGAAAAGGTGTAATTGGTAAACTTTTATATGAATTAAAATGAACATAGTTCAAATAGCAAAATACTAAATAAAGACATAAATAATGTCTATTACAAATGTAACCAAAATGTTAATGTATAAATAATTGTATATACTATAATATTTATAATGATATTGAATATAAATTTTTTATAGAAATATGATATGGAGAAAATTAGATTTGTCCCCCAATTTAATAATTTAATATTGATATGACATTGGTCATACTGTTTCTGAACTATATTTCTAGAAAGTGTTTATATTAAATAACATTTTAAACTCATAACATATATTATACTTTATATAGTATTTATATTAGTTCTAAAATTGTAACAATTATAATTGTAACAAGTCAGCAAGAGATCAAAGTGTTCTGAAGGCAGAAGCTCTTCAGTTCCACAGGTGATATCCACTCTTGTAATTTAGTTTCTGAAGATGCATGCACATGATAATTAAATGATTGTAATAGTCTTGACCTTGGTTCTGTGTTGACCCTCCGTGGTGATAGAGGCCAATGTGTCGACCACAATATATGGTTGAATCTAGGTAACTGTACAGGCATTTCATAATATAACTTATAGCTTTTCCTAAATCATAAGTCATATGACACTATGGATATTAATAAAAGGGTTTTGAGGACACTGGTGCCATTTAGGGTCATAACACACAACTGCAACTATGCATTTGCAATATCTGTGTCATTACATTCAGTAATGATNATTTATATGTAACTATGATTTACGAAAAATGTTAGTTTCATTTTCATAGTGTTATTACAATTACCTTACTTGGTGACACCAACCTTAGTTTTGTAACTATTACGAATTATTCTTTTTAATTTGGAACATGTATTAATACTTTGTTGTTTTTTTAAAGACATGATAAACAAGCACAGACTGTAGTCTAAATAGCACAGCCAAGTGGTAATACATCAGGAATACCTGTGTTCACACATTTAATGTAATCTCAGTTGAGATAACTTATTAGGGGCAAAGTAGTGGGAAAAATTCATAAATCCATATGCAGTTTTCCAAATCAGACAGCAAAATTACACCTGTACAAAAACATGATGGATTTCAGGGAAAATAAAACTTCTTAAATGCATTGGTTTCTGCTGTTGTACACAGATACTGAGAAGTGTTACTTTTACACCGTTATTTAGACTTGGACTACGAAACATCATCTCTCATCTGTCATACTACTTGCTAGAAATGAAATTGACCTCACCTGCAATTGAACATGGTTTTACCCTGGTTTAACTTTCCTCTTTTCAAGTCTGGATATGGTACATAATAATCGCTGAACCTTATATCATACTCATTTTTGTTTACTGAACAACAAAATATTGCCCACACAAAAGTATCTAAAATTAGATAAATAACTAAACAACACATTTAAAACATCATTTTAGTTTGATTCATGTACTTGTTTCTAANTACCAGGTACCAGCCAGTAGAATCCTTTCACATACTTGTTTTAGAAGTTGGATCCTTCCTGTTACAGACTGGTGGTGAAGGGATCCTTTCACAGTTACATTTAAGCAGTTCTAGGAAAATAACATTAACTAACCTTTGCTTTTAGTTGTGCCCATTTTGGGTGTTGAAGTATACGTATTATTTTCCTGTAATTTATATATCTCACCATTTGTTTTATTTTTAACCATAGAGCCCCTAGGAGGTCTGGGAGGGGCAGGAGGGATGTCTGTTTTCTATAATGGGAGAGGGAAAAAAAAATCACAAATTTAGTATAGGAAAGAAAGATGGTAAAATATCACCAATTAAACTNACCTTCACACAACATACATTTTTTGAATGTTCATTGCTTGTTTTCTCTTCCTGAGGTTTGGTTTTCCTTTTAGGTGGCCTAGGAGGTGGAAGTTGATTTCTTGGCAGGCTTTTCAGTAGACTGTAATAAAAGCATTCCCTAAGCTCTTCCACCTTAATAAAAGTAGTCATGTCTTCAGATGGCATTGGCACAGGATCGTCCAGTAAAACAAATGACATTTGAAAGTATTTAATGGGAAGCTCAAAGCACTGTGATACATTGCCAAATAAAGAGATTAGTAACACAGGTTCTTCAAAAATCTCTTCCAGTCTGAAAGAAGCAAAAGTAATCAATGGGTCTCTAGGCAAATCTCTGTCTTTTGTTACAACT
Organism: Platyplectrum ornatum; assembly: GCA_016617825.1. NCBI lineage: Eukaryota > Metazoa > Chordata > Amphibia > Anura > Limnodynastidae > Platyplectrum > Platyplectrum ornatum. The sequence continues at coordinate 17,333 of JABWIB010004070.1, forward strand.
TTCACATCACAGGGAAGTTTATATTTCTTGATTATATTTGAAATGTTGTATTTTTTGTTGTCTTTAACATCTTCTACAAAATGACCTTCCATATGGAATGGAAGCATTATTTCTTGAGGTTCATCATTATCATCACCATCATCATCATCATCATCCCCATCAGCTGATTCTTTAATACAAACTAAGACGTCTACTTCTTCTTCTCCCATTTTGGTTGATACAAGANTTTTGGTGTGATGTGAAATCTGTAAATGATCTCCAATACAAAGAGAAGGAAAATTATCATCAACACTCTCACAGTCCTGTGTGACCACAACAGTTAATTTGCTCCCTTCTATCATGCTAGTCCAAATGTCATAAATTGTTGAGAACTCTCTTGGTCTTTGTCGAAATTTCCCCTGGTATAAATTACTGATGTAAAAATACCTAGAAGTTCTGCCTTTAGTGCCTGTAGCCAGCACTTTTGTGGAAAGATTTTTCTTGTAGATGATGATCTTTTGTCCTTTATGTAGAGAAGAGTAATGGTCATTTTCCAGCAAATGATTGCATTCTCCTTTATTTAAAATTTCTGCTACTACTGGAAATTTGTCTTCATAATCACAAACCTCTGTCAAGTACAATGGCTGAAGAAAAGTTATATTTCCACACTGGTCAGTGATGTCTATAATATCTACTTCCAAGTTTGAGGGTATCATTACAAAACCCTTTCTCACTGCAATAAAAAATGGAAATATTTTGAAACAATGTAACAATGCTATGTTAACTATGAACAATAATGTTTTTATTGTTAAAATAACATGCATATTTTACAGATTGTTTCACTATGACTAATTAATTACTAATACATTTTGTGTCTCTGGGCTGGATCCAGACTGCGTAAAATGTGTAGTTTTCCAAAGTCTGGGTCCGGATATTGGCTGCAAAATGGAGTATGCATGCGCACTACATTTTGCAAGCCCTTCATAAACTGCGTAAGCTATGTAATTTACACAATAGGTGTGGTGAGGCATTTAAATTCCATAGTTGGATTTCNGGATAAAGCTTGACCATGGTTTTCACGTTACATACTTGCAAAAAGCAAGTTGTAAGAGCAAATTGAAATGAAAAGANAAATTCCTGCCACTTCCCTAAAATATCTTAAAATAGAATTAATTATCTAATTAACTTAAATAACTAGATGTATGTCATTTTTCCTTTTTAAAACAAATGTCTTTTATTTGTTATTGAAATATGACCATTGTTTTATTCATTTGCCTTTTCTAGAGACCACTTTGAATATCAATTACCCATCCTTAAAATATATTCACCTATAGCATAGGTATAGCCCTTACATTGAATAAAAGAATAAATCCAAAAAGTGATACTTTTAACATATATACAGCATAAAAGAAACAAATTAACAATTATAATATATAACCATCATGTGTATTTCCATTATTTTAACCCAAATACCATAACAGATTAACTATCATAGATGCTAGAAAGGACAGTTAGCGAGGCTAAAGGTTAAAATAAATACTGATATTTAAGAGTCTAAATAACTGACGTGAAATAGTTTTATTTTTATATAGAGAGAAGAGAGAGAGAGANCGAGGGTATTTTAATTGAGAAAACTTACTCTGCATAGTAGTCTTTATCTCATACTCTGGGCAGACACTATATACCCCAGTACCAATACTTCTGCATTTGAAGTTACGTTTTAATAATTCTGGACACTGTAAGATCTGTTCCAGTGTATATGACTCCTTATTTTCACACTCATAAAACTGTCCCTTAGTGGACAATGGGATGGTTATAGTGTATGTCTCAGAACTCTGGTGGACATGGCATTCAGCACAACAGGTCTGTGTGTCAACCGAAACTAAACATATAGGGCTTAGCTGTCTGAAAATGTGATCTCCAACGATGAAATCAGACTTAGATGTAAACCAATATGGAACCATGTAGTCATCACATGACAACTGCTCGTGTAACAATCCAAGACTGCTATATACACCGTTATGCACATTGATTTGAAATACACCTGGAATACAGATAATTCAATTTATCATGTTAGTATAACTGAATCATGTCAAAAGTATGGTTCATATTTAAAATATATTTTTATTAATTCTATATAATTAGTGATCAACTTTACAAATGCAATGGAAACCAAATATAATGTTACACCTGGGCAAAACAATGCTGTTTTGTAGTCCAAATGTAAACAACACTGGTCATCCCAGAGGTAGCTTTCTACCTGCCGGCTTTTATGAATGAAAGTCATCTTAATATATATTTTTTTAATGCTGGCTTTTTCAGTATTAAAAAAATATATTCATACAGGCGTCATAGTAACCGGTGAGTACTATGCAAGCTTATATTAATGTAATATTTAAAAAAAAAACATGGTAAAAATATAATAAATAGAATTATTTTAAATAGAGCTTATTTAAACCACTAAAAACTTGGAACGTCTCATTTAAATTAGCTGGATTTGAAAGCAGATGGATGGGCAGTTACACCCCCATATACCTGCTAATTAAGCCGATTTGCGCATGCGTGTCTGATGCAGCACTATGAATCCATAATGTGAAAAAAAATTTCTACATAACAACCTTAAATTGCAGTTCATTTCATGCAAAGATTTAGGCATATAAAGTTATGATGTATAGAGTGTGTGCTGTGATTTTTTTTGCTAATGATCTTCAGCTGCATGATGTCCCTGCAAATACTGGTCTTGATATTCTTTTGGGTTGTTTAAAAGCTATGCTAGAAACCCTTCCTGCAATAATATGCTGCAATTTCATAATCCTCCACAAGGCTCTATAAAAGATTATGAATGGGACACTCTGGCGGCTGTCGTCACCTTTCCTGTCGCTCCAATAAGTCCAGGCCCCTATATAAGCCCCACCCGTTTTGGACCGTTGGAGATCAGCATCAGTACAAAATAGTGGGTCTGTGGGAGGGGAGCTTATACAAGTGGGCGGATCTTAGCACTTTGTATATGTCAGGAGGGAAATGGGATAGTGCAATGTTCTGCAGATATCTACAGATGTTATTGGTGTAATACTCTGCAGGATGTATCACTATGTATCTGTCGGTGGGAGATGGGAAAGTGCAATATTGTGCAGATCTCTAGAAAGGCCAGTGGTGTAATAATCTGCATGTTATATCACATACCTCCCAACTGTCCCGTTGTCCCGACTGACTACCAGTTTCCCCAATAAGGGCAATATTGGTTCCCACCTTTTGTGGTGTTGTTCTTGAACATGCAGTAATTTAATATGCGTAAATAGTATTTGCAGTGATCCTGCAATTATGATTGATTTTTGTATATATGAGATTCCTCATCTTAATTAAGTTCTTATGATGTGCTGACTTGCAAATTCAATTTATTTGAAATGTAACTTATAATATAACCTTTAATAATTTTTAGCTGCACCCCCTTTAATATTTCATTACGTTTTACTAATTTATTAAACAAGAAACATAATTTTACCTTGAAAGTCTTTAGGTATATTGTGTCTTTGTCCTGTTTTCAGATTAACAATTGACACAGACAGCAACTCTATGGCAAGAACTTTCAGCAAATCACCAGTTGACAAACAGCATTCTGAGCCCTGTATATCATACACTGAACCTGTAAGTAAATACAAAACTTAAGATTATGTACAACTTTCTTTGTATAGTTAAAGTATTGGTTTTTAAAGTTTCTACCCTCATTTGTTTTTCTTCATACTCCAATAGTCAAGCATAGCTCTTTTTATCAAATTAATATAAAGGTGTTCAGTGTCATTTGTTTTATATAACATTGCAACAATAAAAGTACTTTTCTAATGTTCTGTACAAAAAAACTGTACTGATTTGTTTTTCTTTGCCCTAAAAATGTACAAACTGCAAATATAAATCAATATAATAACAATGTAAAACAATACAATGCAATTTAATAAATATATACAGGAGGATAAGTGACACATTGTACTTTAAGTTAGTGGTAAATTTTGATTGATACAATCAGTATTTTTCCGTGACATACCACTATTTTGTGTGGTATGTCTATCTGTGTTACAAGGAAAAATTGTAACATTTTGAAAATGCCAAGATTTTCGCATTTTTCATGACATTTGCGCATTGCAAATGTCATGAAAAATGCGAAAATCTTGGCATTTTCAAAATGTTACAATTTTTCCTTGTAACACAGATAGACATACCACACAAAATAGTTAATAAATAATAATTTAAATATGTCTACTTTCTGTTGCCATAATTTTTTAAACCACCTTTAACTTTTGTAGGGCGGTAGGGGGCTCATAAACTTAGTAGAAATTTTTCGCAATTTTAAGAAAATTTTAAAGTTTCAAAAATTTAGGGGCAGGTTCACGTTGGATGTGACTGTGAGGGGCCTGCGTGATAGATACCCCCATAACTGCACCCCTCAAACTATCCAAAACAGTACAGTAGTTTATTAACCCTTTAGGAGTTTAACAATTAAAGNAAAGTGAGACTAAAATTTTAAANTGTCCAATTTTAAAATTTTTTCTTTATAAAGGGACAGCGGAATCAAGCCTGTGCCNAGCCAACGTTGGAGAATGGTTTTCTTGGCAGCAGAATGTATGTCCAACAACAGCTTCTTGCATCCATGATCAACTCGAGAAGGTACCTGGAGGATGCCCAGTATAGCCCATTCCGGGGAAAAGGGGACATAGGAGAGAAGATGAATCTCAGCATGTCGTTTAACCTGCAGCCAGAAATGCCGAACCAAGGGGCAGCCCCACAGGCAATGAAAGAGATCCGCCACCTCCGCCCGGCATCTCTGGCACTGTGGAGAGTCCGCAGACCCCATACGGAATCGACGATTTGGGGAGAGATAGGTACGGTGAAAGATGTTAAGATACAATTCAGTATACATACTAGCTGGCATAGACTTCCGGGAGGCAAACAGCGTGTTGAGGAGAGTCTCCATGGTGATGGATGAGAACTGTCGCAGCCAACCCGAGATCCCCGAAGAGGGAGTGTCATGGGCCACCGCATCCCACAGCAGGGCGTAATGGGAGGATAGAACTCGGCTCCCAGGGTTTTATCTAGGCGGTTAGACCAATCCAAATCCGAAAACCCTCCCACCACCGCAGATAGATAATGGGTAATTTGGAAAAACGCCAGAGGGAATACGTGCCCTCTTACCTTTCCAGATAAAATTACGAAAAATGGAGTTAATGCGGGAGAGGTCTTTTTTTGTGAGATAGAGCGGGAGGGCCTGAAGGAGTTTAGGGAAGGATACCATTTTCAATAAGTGGGCTCTGCCAAGATAGGACAAAGTGAGATGTTCCCACGTCTGGACGTCCTGCATTATGGCTTGCATGGTGGCGTCAACGTTAAGTCAGTAAAGTAGGGATGGGTTTTTAGGCAAGAGGACCCCAAGGTAGGTGAAAGAGTCATAGGCCCAGGTGAGGGGAACCGCATTACCCCACGAAGGGCAGCGCACGCCGCATTTTAAATATAAAGCAGTAGACTTAGAGGTGTTAATTTGCAGACCAGAAATTTCCCCAAACTGTCGGATTTTGTCAAGGATATCCGGAAGAGAGAGATGTGGATCAGCAAGAGGAGATCATCCGCGAAGGCCGACATCTTCACCTCCCGACCTCCCANCGAGATCCCCCGGAAACCGGACCACCCCTGCAGCAGGCGCAAAAGAGGGTCAATCGCAATGTTAAACAGCAGGGGAGAGAGTGGGCAGCCCTGCCTAGTACCACGATGCATAGTGATAGAGGAGCTGCGCTGGCCATTAATAAGGAGTCTAGTGCTAGGGGAAGAGTAGAAATAGCGGAGAAGATGGATGAAATCCGCGCCAAATCTTCGGGAGTTCAGTACCTCAAACAGGTGGGGCCATAGGATGGTGTCAAAGGCCTTGTGGGTATCAAGACTAAGAAGCATATTGCGGGACGTAAAAGCCCTCTCACCCTGGTGCAGCACTTGCCAAGGGTCTACAAGTTCCAGAGTGTGGCGGAACAGGGGCAGCTGACGCCAAGCAGGGGAATGCGGTTCGCGAGCCGGGGGGGATTTGTCCAGTAGGGGATCGTCCCCGGCCACAATTAATAGGCCGTTGTTGCGTTGTAAGAGAGTTTGCNTCAGCTTGGAGAAAAATTACTGTCTAGAGTCATTAGGGGCATAGACATTAACTAAGGTATATCAAGTATGCATAATAGTAACGTCCAAGATCAAATATCTACCATTAGGATCCTCCACAACGTCACCCACCTCAGAGTGCAAAGACCTAGCAAACAGTATTGCCACTCCCCGGGATTTGGAATGGTAAGAGGCCCTAAAACAACGGCCCAGCCAGGGGGCCTTGAGGGTAGATTCGTCCGATGACTGCCAATGAGTCTCCTGGAGAAAAACAATATCAGGTNTGCACCGGCGGGCATGGGTAAGAATCTTCTTCCATTTAACAGGTGTATTCAAACCCCCAACATTCCAAGAGAGGAGCTTTAGACGCAGAGGGGAGGCATCTACCGGAGGAGCAGGAACAGTCAGTGGTGCAGCCATCCTACTAGAAATGGGAGAGGAACACGATCAGGATGTGGAGCGAGGGTGGAGGCAGAGAGAAAGGCATGTGTGTGGGTCAGTGGTCGGAGCCACGGGTCTGGTCGCGGGAGGGCATCCCCCAGGTACAGCACATCGCAGACATAACAATATCCCCAACAGTAACAAGTTAAACATGAGGCAATTGCATCGACAAGAGCAGAAAGAAACTGAGACAGTAATGTGATCTTGTTAGAACTACAATTTTCTATTATTCTACCAAAACATTGAGGGGCTGACTCCGCTACAGCAGTTACGGCCGCAAGGAGTAAACAAAGAAACAAAGAAAAACTAAAAACAAAACAAAGCATACCAAAACACGGATGCATTAGTGCAACAGGGGGAGAACACCAAAACATTACATAGAGCTAGCATTCAAAATATTCGATTACCAGTGCAGAAGATACCATGTGTCCAAAATTCAGGCCAGGGGGGGAGGCGGGGGGAGAGAGAAGTATTCCAGGGCTTGTTTAGGACAAGAAAAGATCTTGGTTTCATAAGCCTCTACCACTTTCAACTTAGCGGGGTAAAGTAGAAAAAAAACGCTTGTTTTGCTCGTGTAACAGGGAGTAGACCTCAGAGAATTCTTTTCTTTTTTTGGAGACTAGAGTGGAGAAGTCCTGAAAGATTGGTATGCGCTTCCCGTCAACCGAGAGCTGAGGGGATTTACGATAGCAGGACAGGACTTTCTCTTTGGTGCGATAATCTAAAAATGTGGCTATGACAGGGCGTGGTTTTGCGTTAGGCCCATCCTTCTCAGGGCCGATTCTATGGGCACGCTCGATGTGAATAGGGCCAAGATCAGCAGGGGAGGCCAGGGCAGCNGGGAGGGTGACAGAGATATTCCGGGAGATGGGCACTAGTAACTGACTCCGGGATGCCAATGAATCTTAGGTTAATGCGGCGTTGACGGTTCTCCAAGTCATCCACCTTTTCTATGAGTGACCGGATAGTAGAGGAATGGTCAGCAGAGGTGTCAGAAACCCCTTGCAATTGGTCTTCCACATCACTCTGGCGCTGCTCCAGAGTGGAGATGCGCACAGCATTGGATTCAATTTTGGATAGGGCACTATTTCCTTAGAAGTGTCTGAACGAGAGGGGGCTGATTCGCTCTGCGCCTGGGAGGAGGACTCCCCCGCCTCTGAGGTCTGGGAGGGGGGTAAGGCTTCACGCAGAGAGACTTTAGTGGATTTGGCCGATTTGGCAGACTGGGGGTTACGAGTGGACATGGTATCAAAATATTTTTCCATACCCTATGGGCAGTTGGCAACAATATAGAAGGTAAGGAAACACGGTATGGACACAACAAGCAACAATAATCAGGTAATCAAAACAGAAAGGCTGGCACAGATACGTCAAATGAGTGAGATACCTAGAGGCAGATACAGGCCAGCTAGCAAGCATCAAAATCAGAAAGACATGTCAAATAACAGGTATCCCCTCACCCTAGCCGCACCCCGCAATTACATTGCAGAACCAAAGGTATCACCACAAAAGAAATGGGGGATAGGGGGAAGGCAGAGAGCAAGTTGGGGGAGAAGGGGGGAGAGAGGGTAGGAGGAGGGGGGGAGGAAGGAAGGGGAGGGGAAGAGGAGAGGGGGGGAGAAGGAGAGAAAGAGGGGGAGGGGGTGAGGGGGAGAAGAGGGGGAAGGCAGAAGGAGCAGCAGAGAAAATGCAGATAACACCACCCCCCCTCAGACAATTCGGTGAGACAGCAGTGTTCGCGCAGGGGATATCCGGGAGGCAGACGGTCCACTGAGCAGGACCCGACTGCAGACAGCAAGGAGATAAGATGAGTCGTCGTCTCAGCGAGGCCAACAGATCAGGCGGTGTCGGTGAGGCAGATCCAACGGTGCAGGAGGGAAACAGGAGGGTTCCGGTAAAACAAAAGGGACCGCTAGCAAAGGAACGGACCACAGCCCTGATCAGAGGTGAGTACTAAGGGCCAGTAGGGGTGAAGACCACGAGGGTAGCCATCCACATGCCAAAGAGAAAGAAGGGAGAAGCTCACAGGAACAGCTGTACCATCTAAGCGGGAGTAGCCAGACGGAGATCCACAAATCGCCCGCAGGAAGCGGACAGGGGCCAGGCGAATCCTCACAGATGGTCAGGGGCCCCTGGGAAGAGGCCAGATGCCGAGAACAGCCAGCCGATGTCCACGCGGCTACACGAGGCAACAGGAAGCAAATCTCAGTCGGTGGTCGCGGCAGCCGCCGCGTCCTGGAGCAGCGCCGGAAGCTGTCCCCCTCCCTGGCGATACAATGTGCAATCCGGCCCGGGACCNACACACCGTGCAGCACCCTCAGCAAGGCCACCGGAGAGGAGGCAAGTCCCCCCCCCCCGAACAACCGCACCGAAGGCCGCGAGCGGAGGGAGCCGGAGGACTGGGCCGGAAGTGCAGGGCCCGCGACGAGCAGCAGCCGCAACAGGAGCCGGCGGACAGAAGGCCTGGAGAGCGCAGGGTCCCCACCCGAAGGAGTCCAGCTGGTGGCAGGAGGCAGGTAAGCTGGCGGCAGCGCGTCTCGCCGGCGCCACGTGGGTAGGCCTCAGTACACGAGGCGGACTCCGAGGCAGAGAGAGCCAGCCCAAGCACCAGGGGTGACCACAGCAGCCAGGCAGGTGAAACACCCCAAGGCAGGTAGGTAAAATGGGGCGATGGAGGCAGATTGCCAGCTAACTCCGGGAGCCCTAGTAAAACGCGGCCACCTTGAGGTACCGCCCTCCGGAAGTCTTTTATTTATTTTTTAATTATTATTTT
>JABWIB010004071.1:0-18730 GCA_016617825.1 Platyplectrum ornatum
GTGTCTTGTGTCCAGATAGAGGAGGTGTGTCTTGTGCTCAGATAGAGGAGGTGTGTCTTGTATCCAGATAGAGGAGGTGTGTCTTGTGCTCAGATAGAGGAGGTGTGTCTTGTGCTCAGATAGAGGAGGTGTGTCTTGTGTGCAGATAGAGGAGGCGTGTCTTGTGCTCAGCCTCAGATAGAGGAGGCGTGTCTTGTGGCCATCAATGGCCATGTATAATAGTAACATGGTTCATGAGTCATGCCGCTGCAATGGCGCCTACTGCTCCAACACGTACCTTTCCACAGCACAGAGGAAAAGGGGGTTATATTCATTATATGTCATATCCATCTCTCCATATGTTATATCCTTTTAACTATTTGTCACATCCAACTTGTGTTATGTCATATCTACCTTGCTATATGTTATATCAACTGGGGTATATGCTATATCCATCTTAATGTATGTCATATCTGTTTCACTATATGTGAAATCTACCTATATATTACACCCATTTCACTATATGTCATATCCCTCTTGCTATAAGTTATATCCATTTCACTATATGTCATATTCACCTTGCTATATGTTATATCCACTTCCCTATATGTTATATCCATCTTAATGTATGTCATATAGATTTCACAATATGCCATTTCCCTCTTGATATAGGTTATATTGATTTCACTATATGTTATATCCCTCATGATTTTGGTTATATCCATTTCACTATATGATATATCCCTCTTGTTATAGGTTTTATCCATTTCACTATAATGAAAGTAAGGACNTTATAGGTCCGCAACGTAATAAATGCCAGGCTGGGGTGGCTTCACCTTTGACCTCTCCTCCAAGTTTAATATTCCCAGGTCAAGTGTGGTGAGTATTAGCCAATCAGCATAGGGCCGGATAGCAGGGCAGGTGGGAGGAGCATGGTACCTGACAGAGTTAATATAAAGCACAGTGTGGTCTCTCCTCCTCTTCTTCACTTCCCGTTGGTCGTCAGGAAAGTTAAGTGGATTGTTGCTCCTGTTCTTTTGAGGCCTATATATTTCCCTTTCTCACATCACCCTTCCCTGTGTTCCTCCCTTGGCTGTAGTGTACTTGNTTGTCGCCTGTACCTCCTACCTTCGCTCCTGCGCGATGAGGCTCCTCTGTCCTCGCGGCCCTCTGTTCCACTGCGTCCGCCCCAATCCTAGTCTTGTGTCCTTCCCACTCTCTGCTCACCAATCGCGGCAACGNTGCCCCGTCCAGTGCACAGCAAAAGAGCCCCTGCGCGCCTAAGGGANTCGGTCACTCAGAGTCCCGCTGCCAGCGCAGTGGCGCCTGGGGGCGCCATGTCATCTCACCACCCTTCGGCTCCCGCAGCGGCGTTGTCGTCGGCGCGTGCGTCATGTCGCGCTGTCTCTCGGAGTACACGCCGAGTGACTATTCCCCAGCAGCCTAGCTCAGCTTCCCAGGTGGCAGCACCGGCAGTTAGTGCCCCGGCCGCACAATGTCTACCATTGCCAGNTGCTGCTTTGGATTCAGGATCCTCTTCTGATATAGTTTGGCCCACCCCTCCTGGCGCTGCACCTCCTCCTGCACCGCCTCTTGCTATGTCTCCTCTGTTNTTTCCTGACTCTAATGCTCCCTCTCCTGCTGGGTCCCTGGGTTATATGTCTAAAAATCCCCAAATGCCTGCACCGTATATGCTTACTAACCAGCAGCCCCAGTTTGCCCCTGTGTCCGCTCCGCCTTGGCAGTTCCCAACTGGTTTCCCGGGTGCCTCGCAGTTTCCCTATGTGATGATGCCATGGTCCTCCTCCGGGGTTGGGGGGTCACAAGCGTTAGTGCCATATCAAACTGGTGGACTTTGGCCTGTGCAGGCTCATCCTGGTATAGTTGCTAAAGCTTTTCCCAGCCAAATGGCCGCGCCTCCCGCTACAGTCACCTCTGTTTCTTCCTTACCAGCTCCTGTGCTATCTGGGCCGTTGCCGGACTTACGGGAAGTCTCTACGGTCTCTGCGGTGATGCCACNTTCAGCTGCTCACACCTCAGCTGCTGGGAAGGATGCTTACGATGCTCCTACCCCGAAGGTGTCAGAGGTCATCCAGGACGAAACACCGGGACCCTCAGGTGTGCAACAGGTTCGCCCGGTGCTCCAACGTACGGGAGTGATGGTGAATTGGTGAAGGTGCAGATGGATGATATTTCGGGGGGTAGCTCAGCTGGGTCATCATGCCGGGTTTAAAGGATTCATCGTTTACTCCTAAGTCAGTCATGCGCTTGCTAAAAAAAGAGGCTGTCTGGTAGTAAGGATGCTCATACTAGTCGTCAGAAGGGCGCTGCGGGTCGCTCAGCAGCCCCCGCTCACGAGTGCGACAACACTGAAGCTACATGGGACATTAGGGATTCCGCCAAGCAGCNTATTAGGAAAGGCCGTTATGTAGATATATTCTGTATTACGCAGGAAGGCAAGAAGGCATTAGCTAGCACGGCCGCTAAGGGCGGTATAGGAGTCGAGGCCTATAAAAATTATAACAACTGGCTTTCTGGCTTTGCAGTATCTGCTGTCGCGTATTTAGAGACCAGGCGAAAACCCGGCGCTCTGGGTTTATTTTTATCTCATTCACGATCTAAAAATGTCAGCTAGGCCGGAGTCTCTAAAGGGAGTACGTCAAACGCTTCCGCAAGTATTCCGACGGGGCTCCCTCCATCGCCTTCGGCGTTAAAAATATGGAAATTTGGATGAAGGTTACACAATCCTTTAAAGGTTTCACAGATCATTCCATTCGTAAAGCACCCGCGTGCCCCCTCCCTGCGTCACAGCCCGCAAAAGGTGAATGCTTTGCATTTAATGGCTCTCGGTGCACTAGAGGCACCAGTGGCAAATTCCGTCATGCCTGCTCCCGCTGCAATGGCGCGCATCCTGCCAAAGACTGCTCAGCCNGATCTTCGGTCCTCGCTAGATCTAGCCCCCACCCTCCTTCACAAGGCCCCTTCCCCCATAATAATTGAAAATTTAATACCTTGGTTAGCCGCTTACCCCCTCAGGGAGGCAGCCAGGCTTATTGAAAATGGTTTTCGCCACAGCTTTATGTTGCCGATAACTGGCCCTGTTATCACTGGTTCCCCCTCAATCTTAAAGTCAGCTCGGCAGTTCCCGTCCATGGTCCTGGAAAAAGTGCGGTCCGAGGTTCGGCTGGGTAGGACAACTAGGCCTTTCCATTTCGCCTCCCCTACCTAACCTCATTCTGTCTCCCATTGGTGTAGTGCCCAAAAAGACCCCNGGCAAATTTAGGCTAATTCAACATCTGTCCCATCCAGAGGGCTCGTCGGTTAATGACGCGATTGATCCAGCAGCCTGCTCTGTTACTTATCAGTCATTTGAGTCGGCGCTTGAGATGGTGTGGCACAGTGGACCGGGTGCATTGCTGGCCAAGTTAGATATTGAGTCGGCTTTCCGTTTACTTCCCTTGCACCCGGATTCCTTTCGGTTTATGGGTTTTGCCCTGCCAGAGGGATTCTTTCTAGATCTGTGTCTTCCAATGGGTTGCTCCATCTCTTGCGCTTACTTTGAGACTTTTAGTACTTTCCTTCATTGGTGCATGTCACAGGCTGCAGGTCACGAATCATTGGTGCATTACCTTGACGACTTTCTGTTCATGGGGCCCGCGGTCCATGTGTCTTGATACGCTTAATTTGGCCTTATCCCTGTTCAAACATTTAGGGGTAAGACTGAGGGCCCGACCACGTGCCTCTCGTTCCTGGGGGCTTCTGCATGCAGGCTTCTGCATGAAATGGTGCAAAAACGGCTTGAGGTGCTTGATCTGATCTGCGCAGGCGAAAGCGCGCGGTACTTAGGAAGGTTCAATCATTGCTGGGGCTTCTTAATTTTGCATGCAAGGTCATCCCCTTGGGGCGGGTATTTTCCCGCCGCCTGGAGAGGGCAACGGCCGGATTCAAGAAACCATATCATTTCATATCGCTGTCCAAAGCACTCCGAGATGATATGACGATCTGGGTCGAATTTCTGCAGGATTTCAATGGCGTCCGGATCAGGCAGGCTCCGGTGGCGTCCATTGAGGAGCTTGAACTCTTCACGGACGCTTCGGGAGCTAAGGGTTTCGGGGCCTATTTCCAGGGGGCATGGTGCGCCGCCCCTTGGCCATCATCATGGATCAGCAGAGGTCTTACGGCTAACTTGTTGGTGCTGGAGCTCTTCCCGATTGTCGTGGCTGTGGAACTGTGGGCTGAGGAGCTTCGTATTTGCAGTATTATGGTCTGGTGCGACAATCTGGGTGTGGTCCACACCATAAACAACCAGCGGTCTTCCTCCCCTCCTGCTATTGCTCTGCTGTGTAGGTTGGTGCTCCAATGCTTGGCTTACAATATCACTTTCTGAGCCGGGCATTTGCCCGGTGCCCGGAATTGCATTGCGGACGCGCTCTCGCGCTTTAACTGGGCTAGATTTAGACAGCTGGCGCCGCAGGCTAGCCTGACAGGGTTGTCTTGCCCTTCTACCCTCTGGAAGATTGCGCTGCAGGAATAGAGATCCTGGTTACAAGTGGTCCATTTTCTTAGGTGATCCTGTTAATGCGGGTAAGTCACGGAGTGATGTGCTGCTTGCATTCATGTGGCGTGAGTTCCAGAGAGGTAGGTCGCGTGCATGTGGCCCACCTGAAGGTCCGAACTGGCTGCGGCATAGGGATAGTTCACTGCTGACGCGTTACCAATTTCCAATGCTGAGTTAGGTTTGGATCCGGCTGCCTTTGGTACCCACTCTTTCAGAATTGGCACTGAAGTCGGGCGTCTTTAAAAGGTACGTCCGTTTAGATAAGTAAATGTTGGGCGGTGAGGTCAGCNCGGGGCAAGGCTAGACATCTGTCGCTTGCCCTGGGAAGTACGGGGGAGTTTCTCCTCTTTTCTCCCAGTAAGGCTCCTCTATAGTGGGTGTCCTTGGAGGTTTTTCGGGAGTTGTCGCCCCCGTTGGCTCTTGCGCTGCGCTTGACTCGCTCCCAGTCCCCCCCCCCTTCGTCTTTGCCCCTCTTTTCCTACTTCCCTCTCCCCTTTCCATGCTTACCCCATTCCCCGGCCTATTCTTTCCTTACCTTATGTTGTCTGTTCCCTTTCTTCTCTTCCACATGTGGTCGTCCTCCCTCTCGTTGGATCTGGATCATTGGGCACTCTTTTGTATATTGGGCGGGTAGACACTACACTTCGCGCTGCTCCACGGGAGGAGGTGTGTCCCCTTCTGTTAGGTGGCTAGGAGTTAGGGGTTTTGGCTGGGAGGCCATTTCCGCCCTGGTTGCCGAGTCAGTTCACCGTTTCGGCGTTCCTGACGTAATGATTTTCCATGCTGGCATGGAATGGTATGACCTTACCTCTAGGACATCTTGCGACCTGACCCTGGCGAAGAGACCTTGCTGATTTCCGCGATAAGTGGCCCAATGTCCATATGATCTGGTCACATATAGTGTCTAGGAGAGTGTGGCGGGGCGCGCACTGCGTCAAAAAGATTGAAAGGTCCCGCAAAAAATTAAATGATGCAATGTCCCGCTTTCTAATCATGTTGGGGGGCTCCTTTATTGCGCATCCGGCCAATAAGCCCCATTTGTATAGGCCGGATGGGGTTCACCTGTCCGAATTAGGTATGTATATTTTCCTGGCGCATTTGCTGGGAGCAGTCAGTCTGCATGAGGGTGGCGGCGCGGGTAGGGGCAGGAGGTCCCCTTCCCGGTGCTGTGGTTCCTTAGGACATCTATTGGGATTTAGTCCCTGCGGCTTGCCCCAACTGTTTGGGCACCGCATGGTTGGTGGGTGGCCCTATTATATGTGTTTAGTTTCAATGTTACTGGGTACCACCAATGGGNGCCTTTAGTTAATTAAACTGTTTCAGGTAAGTGTATTTTAGATAAGTTTTGGTCCCTCACTGCTCAGGCGCCACCCGGCTTATAGTGGCTTCATAGCCACAAGATTATCAGTGAATTCNATTCGGCCTAATTTGGTTCAATTAATAAACTGTGACCCCTTTTTTAAATCGCAAGATATGACTCCCGTGTTTTCATTGTGTCAGTGTCATTATTGGGGCTTGGGGGAGGTGAGCAAGGGGGAAGCGACATCCAGCCGATTGGCAATTTATGATATATCCCTCTTGATATAGGTTGTTGTATCCATTTCACTATATCATATCCCTCTTGACATAGGTTATATCCATTTCAATATATGTTATATCCATCTTGCTATGTGTTACTGTACTGCTCAGCTTAAACTTCGTCTAGTGGGCCCATCCTTCAGCAAGTTCCTTATCCTGTGAATGTCCATGTTATACTTCTATATGTGCACTTCTACATGGTGCACTTATACATGTGCACCATCAGATGTGAAAAACAGAACACTGGCAGCAGATTAATACACTTCCTCTTCCTCTCACAGATGCTTATCTCCTTCCTACTAATCTAAACTCATCACTACACTCATGCCTACACTTTCCTGCTAACTGTACATATATATGAGGGGCCATTTAATTCAAAATTACAGTTTTCTGGATATGACATATGGCTAAATGGTGCTTACTGGTGCTTTAAGTGTTGCATCAGAGGATCAGCCCAAATGTAACTTAACCGAACACACAAGCCACCACAGCTCTTTCTGTGTTATGGAACAGAAAGTCCAGTGTAAGACCTTAAATTGATAAGCATATGGCAGCCAGGGGCACAAGTACATAACAAGGAGGTGCAACTAAGTCTGGAGGGGGTAATAGACCTGCACTATACCCCTTCCCCCTCAATCTAGTGTGTGCACAGTGGATATTAGCCATGCGGCCACTTGTGTGTTCTGCAGCCTCCACCAGCATAAAGGTCCCTCAATGTTGCATCCCGGCCCTGTTTGTACAGCTACTGTACCACAGGTGTTTTTCCAACCACAAAGGTACAGTTGGAGAATACATGTGTTCCTAATGTAAATATCTGGAGAGTGTCCAGATTTTTTAATATAAAACTGCAGATGACACTCCCCATATTAGCCCAGATATCATTCTAAAATTGGAACCTGCAGAGAGTAGTAAGGAATGTTGTGTTGTGTGTTTTCCTAATTGCTAATTATATTGTTATATAATGAATGTAGCTTATAGTAGTTGAGCGCAGGGTTTTCTGGATTGTTATGAGTTTTATAAACGGATTTGTGCTGGCATTGAGAGCCGGCTTTCCACAAGTCCTCAGTGCGTCGGAGCACAAAGCATGCCCTGACACCAACAATACAAAATCGTTTACCACATTATCAGAAGGAAGCCATCAGTTACTGGCAGCCATTCCTGATTGGCCGGTGTGTCACAGTGCATAGCAACCGCTCCGACCAAACGCAACAACACAGAAACAGAATTACAGCCTCTGATTAGAGCCACACAGGCCAACAAGCTAGACACAAGTAAACAATGTTAAAGTGATGTTTGTACCGGTATCCTTAAATCGTCCTCCAAATTCTGGTAAACGTTCAATTTTGCATATTTATGGAACCGATCCAGTTTCTGTGTTTTTCCCATTTAATGATGATGTTCTCATCACATCACATGCATAGTTTTGTCACCATTTACGTTTTCCACATGGAAGATATCATTTTCATCATACTGACTACTAGCAGCAGAGATATATGTATATATATATATATATATATGCAGCAGGGAAGGGATAGAGGGCATAGAAAATGAAGGAATGGCTTAGGCTGTGGGCAGGTGATGGAAGTTAGCAGAAGGGGGTTAGGCTGTGGGGAGGGGAAAGGGAAGGAAAGTGTTAAGCTGTGGGGAAGTGGATGGAGCATAGAAGGGGAAGGTTAGGGTTAGGCTAGAGGGAGGTGATTGAGCTTGGCAGGGAAAAAATAGGGTTAGGCTACAGAGAGGGAGCATAGAAAGAAAAGTTTAGGGTTAGGCTAGCGGGAGGTGATAAAGCTTAGCAGGGAGAGAATAGGATTAGGCTACAGAGAGGGAGCATAGAAAGGGAAGGTTAGTGTTAGACAGCGGGTAAGGTATGGAGCAGGGCTCGAAGTGAGACGGTATACGGCGGTATGGTATACCGGCACTTCTCCCGAGAAGCCCCGCCCCCTTTTCTAGGCCCCGCCCCCTCAACATTGGAGGGGGNACTTTAGTTGTAAAAAAAATCGCGGGTCTGGAGGGGGCGGGGCTTATATAAGGGGGCGGGGCTTAGCGCCATACCGCCACTAATCAATCCCCACTTCGAGCCCTGGTATGGAGCATAGAAAGGAAAGGTTAGTGTTAGACATTGGGTAATATATGGAGCATAGAAGGGGAAGGAAAGGGTTAGGCTGCAGAGAGGTGATGAAGGTTAGCAGGAGAAGGCTATGGTTAGGCTGCAGTGGATGATAAAAGGGGAAGGTTAGAGTGAGGGTAATGGAAGGGGAGGGCTAGAGTGAGGATTAGAATAAGGGTTGGAATTGGGGAACAACCATATCCTTTGGTCATGTGTATATGCAGTTTCATGACTGTATTGTGGTATTGTAATGCAATATTATACAGTTAGCTAAGTTATATAATGGTATCATGAAGCTCTATTGTGGAGCGGCATGTATAGAACAAAGTGATTTAATGGAGCTATATACATGAACAGGGTACCTTGGGCCCACCAGGAGAAATCATTCTTGGGGCCTGCCCTCAGTTATAAAGAAATAACACTAGGTCTTGGGGCCCACCGGAGGATTCTCCTGTTCTCTGGTGGGCCAGTCCGACGCTGTACATGAACTGTATTAATAATATAGCATTGGGGGAACTGGATGCAGTATTGGCCTATAGATAATTTATATACAGCGGGGGAAGAGGTAGACCAGCAATGTTGGTCCTTACAATAATCAACTCCTCTTGCAAACCCCTAATACAACATTTTACCATAAAGGTCCATTAATGATGTGTCCCATACTATTTCCTCCTAGTTTATAAAACTGGCTGTACAATAGCTTAAGTAAACCAAATATACCAATCACTATGGCACCATTCATAAAATACAGGAATGCTAATGTAGTGTTCTGTCCGTGCTAGAGGCTTTAGACCTTGGCTGACAATATCTTCCACATTTCTGCCCTTAGTAAGTTTGAAAGTCAATTATTAACTTTACTAGTCAGGAAAATGTAAATGTGTACCACAAAAGTACCACATGCAGGCCCAGTTCATTCACCAGATACTATAGTAATAGAAGTAAAGTATTTTGCTTTATATCATTTTATTATTTGTATTATTATGATTTAGGCAAGATATAGGGCTCCATTTACGAAGCCCCGATATTATCGATTTCATATGATAAAGTCCGTTTTCTGTCTGAAGACAGCGATAACTGCAGTGTCCCTGCAATCTCCCCATAGACCTCCCTTTTCCTCCCTCTAATAGAGGGAAGAAAAGGGAGAGACATATGGGGAGACTGCAGGGACACTGCAAAAAAGTAGAAAAAAATAAAATAAAAAAACGAAGGTTACTCACCTTTCAGATGAGCCGCGGGAGTCCTGGAGCCAGCGATGTTCTCCGGGTCCCGGCGAAGAAACATCGCTGGCTCCAGGACTCCCGCGGCTCATCGAGGGACATCGAGGGACACCGAGAGAGAGGTAAGTCTTAGTAAATACTGGGGGCAATGTTGCCAGGCTCGCAATGAGGTGCTGCGAGCCTGGACGAATTACATATCTCCCCCAACAATATTTTTAATAAATGGAGCCCATAGTCTTGTCATTAATATTGTTCATATTTTCTTTATTATTATCATTATAAATATGTTATATATATATATATATATATATATATATATATATATATATATATATGATAAATTTAGCACTGAGAAAAAGGAGTGTGTTTTAAATTAGCGCTATCTGCTTCCCACGTGATATGACCAAAGACACACACACATACATACATACATACATACATACATACATACATACATAGATAGATATATTACACGAGTGCATTCTATTGTGAAAACAATAAAAAGACAAAACAAACAATTAAACAAAAATTAAAAGAAAATATTAAAAATGTATTTTTTTTAGTTATTTGGCTTTCAAAAGAAGACCTTTTATTGACAATGATGCCAGGCCTCCTTAATGGACGAGATCCAGTAGTAAAATATTTCCAGTATATTTATTTTAATATTATTTTATATTACAGATAATTTGACAGGAATATTTAGCAGAGATATTTTTCTTTTGTGTTCTTTTTTCCGCCCTCAACACACACCTCAAGGTGGTCTAAATACTGTGATGCGTTTGGAAATAGTTTGAAAATGCTCTCTGGAGCAATATAATGCCATTCGTCTTCGATGCAACTATGCAATTGTTACCTCAGATTGACAAACCTCCAGAATCCGATAGTAAATTTCATACGTTTTCACAATGTACGTTTGCCCCTATTGCCCCTATTACCATACCCTGCACTGATTTAGTATTGGTTTTTAATGGTCTGTACCGGCTGAAAAAATGCTGCATTGACAGCACAATGAATGGAAAGCCCCGCCCCTTTTCCATATCTCCCTACTGTCCTGATTTCAGCGGGACAGTCCCGTTTTTGCGTAACTGTCCTACTATCCCACCTGCTACAAAAACAAACTGATAAGCATTGAGTTTTTTTTAATTCTATGTTACCTTTTGCCCTGATGGTTGCAGCTAAATGGGTGTGGTTTGAGCGGAGCCCGGGCATGGTTTGGTCATAGGACGGGGCTTATTTTTACTGTTTTCTGAAGCCTTAATGTTGGAGGTATGCCTTTTTGAGCACGCCCTCAAGTATGGGCGGCCCTAGACATAGGGCAAACGGATAGCCACCTAGTTCCTGTGATTGAGGGGGCCACATGCTGTCAAGTTCCCAGCCACCATAATCGCCCCCCCCCCTGCATGCAAACACTGACATTCATTTTCCCCCCCCCCCCCCCCCCAACCAATCCCCAACTACCGGCCACAGGGCTAATTTTTTTTGCCTAGGGCCACCTCTGCTCTTGAATATATACCAATTTTCTATTAATAAATGTTGGGGGTCTTGAAATACTAAGTGTATATGTGTACTAGCTGTCAACCCTCAGTGCTGTAACACATGTGATATACACTGGAGGGAGGTGTAACATGCATATTGTAAGTGATTAAGACTGCAGCATGCAATGTCATAATCCTATCATAGGGCCGGCAGTAGTTGTGTCCAGTGCATTATCACTTGCTGGACTACAATTTATATATAGCCTTGCCAAGTCTTGTATAACCCTGTACTTATACTTTTTGAGGACACCTGCATAAACATGTTTTCATTTTCCCCTCTGTAATCCCCCAAGCTTCCTAACTTCTCTTGTGGATTTTTTTTATGTTTAACTGGTTATGATGACATGTTTATAGGTTCTTTACATTCCATGGCAATAAGATTATGGAATTAAGGGCATAACGTAAGTGCTGTGGGTACAAATTTACAGACGCCTAGCTTGAATGAGTAGGGAGACCGAGTGGTGGATACTAAGTAATGTTTATATATAACTTACCAGTAGCTGACAGCTTAGTTCTGTCATTTACGTGGCAGACATAAGACAGCAGTTCTACCATGTGCCAGATGCCCATTCTCACCCATTCAGACATCTGTCTGCTTGTTATGGGACCCCCTCTGAAATACAACATGGTTTTGCCAAGGTGTAACTTTCCATCGGTTTTCCTCTTATTTTCAAACTTAATAATAAATGAAATTATATTTTTACCTAAAAAGTCTGAAATCTGCCATTTTGAAACATTTAGTTAATGTAAATCACTGTCGCCAGCCTAAAGAATGGGCAGGGCTTGATTATGTCACACCTTGCCATTCATAGCAAATGCATGTATTTTTGCCATTCAGGGGGTTGGGTTTCCGGTGTGATTTGCATAAAGCACACCCTGGATCCCCCCCTACGCTGCTGGCTCTTGGTTCCCCCCTGATTTAAGTATGTGACAGCTGGTATTCAGCCAGTCCAATCAGCACACCTGATTGGACAGCATGTTACTGCTATGTCTACTGGTAAACTAACATAGAGGTATAATAGGCATAGCTACAGAAAATATCCCAAAAATACAACACGGCAGGGTGCTACCCTAAAAGAACTGTGCGTTCTGCAATGTAGGACCTGCCCCCATGTATATAAATCTTCTTCTATCTTTAGATTTTAATAACTGGCCCAGAGGAGTGGTGTACGGCTCAGCCGGCATCCCATGACTATTCAGTGTAGCCAGTCAGTTGATTTAAAAAAGAATCTCATTTATCACTTTGAAACTAACACACTGTTTCTTTTCCCACTAGTTTTGCAGAACAAAATAGAAGCCTGTTAGAATAGTCAGGGCCAACGTGGCCTGTGGCAATTGAAATATGATAATACTTCACGTATATGGTGAATTGATGTCATTTATTAAAGCAAGCCACTGTCTCTGTATAATGTAGCCCTGGTGTCGTGCATGCTTTATTAATAAACTGTCTGGTGGGATGCTGTGCTTGATGCCTACTGTTATTTACTAACAAGAGGCCTGATCCAGATGTAATACAGGGTTGTCGACTCTCCCAGATCTTCTGGTATCCCGCCAAGGAAATCAAGGCTTCCAGTCCCAATTGTTATTATGTATGGGCGGAGCTTGGTGACATAAGTCCCACCCATCCATAGTAAATGCATGATTTTGTTGTTCAGGGGATGGGGCAAATCACAGCATTTGTACATCACCTCTTTACTTAAAGAGGTATTTTACATACTGAAGAATGTGCGCTTGAATCTGATTGGTTGCTATGGGCAACATCCCCACTTTTCAATTTCCCTGCAATCTCCCTGCTCTCCCTGCTTGAGTGTTGTCCATAGCAACCAGATTTAGCTCTTACTTTCCTACTACATACTATAGAATAGAGCTATAGAATAGAATAGAGTCTAATTGGTTGCTGTAGGGAACAATTCCACTTTTCCATTCCCCCAATTAAGTAAATCTAGCTCAACATCCCCTTATTTAAAAAGAATCCATCAACCCTCCCCGGGGAACTGAGTTAGTTGTTCCGCTGCAATGTTTTATATTGTATTATTTTGTACCCAACTGACCCTCCCCTTTTTTCTTTTCTGTACCCCATTTGATTGTTTAAAAAATCTTTAATAAAAACTTATTGATGCAAAAAAAAAGAATCCATCAGACCACATATCGTCAGATCATAAAAGTTCATTGGACCTGCATTCGCGGTGGCCAGGAAGATTCTTCAGCCTGGCTGCCAGTCAAGCTATTGGGTGCAGAGAATGGGTGCACATGTGATCCCTTATCTCTGGTGTCCAGGTGCACTAGACATGCGGCACCCATTAACACCACTGACTTAAGTGTCCTGAAATGGATGGAAAGGTCCCTTTTTTATATGGACCACTTCATGGTTGATCTAGAGCCGGGGTTGGCAACCTGTGGCTTTCCAGGTGTTGTCAGACTACAGTTGATACCTGGCAAAGCATGCTGGGATTTGTAGTTTGACAACACCTGGAGACCCCCACATCGAACATCATTGTATAATCTCTGCCCAGTGCCCTAAAGAACCCATTGGTGACATTCCACGAACCCTAGAACCCATTGACTCAACTCAACAGACCTTATGCACTGCTTTTCCCACTAAGTGCTGAAGTCTAAACAAGCATTTCTTCCTCTAGGTACACGCTGTAAACATGAGATGTATTTTGTATGATTCAGCTTCTGCTGAATACTTTTACACAGCTACTCAACCGGTTTTTCACGCCCTCTGTGAGGGACATTCATCTGTTTCTCTGCTCTGCTTGTGCTTTCTTCATTCTATTGCTGTCAGTAAATTGTTAATTAAGCCATGTGTGATTTTCCCGTTATTCAGACATTTGGTGCTGTTATGGGAACATGTATATCTGAAAAAGGATTTTGTTTTAATCTCTTTCTTTATTGTTTTTATGGGATATTTTTAGGGGAATCACTGTGTTTGGCACCTGTATAAGCCTAAGGGCTCCATTTACTAAGCCCCGATATTATCGATTTCATATGATAAAGTCCGTTTTCGGACTTTATCATATGAAATCGATGTGTTTGTCATTTATAAACCCTTGGAGTGGTAATTAACATACTGCTCCGAGGGAAAAATTATCGCCGTCTGAAGACAGCGATAACTGCAGTGTCCCTGCAGTCTCCCCTTAGACCTCCCTTTTCCTCCCTCTAATAGAGGGAGGAAAAGGGAGAGACATATGGGGAAACTGCAGGGACACTGCAAAAAAGTTGAAAAATGTAAAAATAAAATAAAAAAAACCCGAAGTTTACTTACCTTTCAGATTATCCACGGGAGTCCTGGAGCCAGGGATGATCTCCGGGTTCCGGCGCATGCGCAGTATATCTATTCTGGGAAAGTTTCTATGTCCCAGCGCTGATATACTGCGCATGCGCCGGGACCCGAAGAAACATCGCTGGCCCCAGGACTCCCGCGGATCATCGAGGGACATCGCGGCTCATCCAGGGACATCCAGGGTTTTAGTAAATGCTGGGGGCGATGTTGTCTGGCTCGCAGCGAGGTGCTGTGAGCCAGGACGAATTCAATATCGCCCCCAGCGATAATTTTAGTAAATGGAGCCTTTCACCTTCTTTTTACTGATCCAGGATTTTATTGTTTTGGTAATGACCAACTAGCCAACAAATACTGATAGCTAGGCCAATATTCATAAAATTGGTAAAGTATTGAAAATGTGGCAACCAGATGACCTCAGTTATGCGTGAAGGTTATGATGACATCATCAGTGGATCACTTCTTCAAGGAGCAGTCCATGATCGATTATGACAAGGGTCTAACCTGGGTGGCTGTCATTGCGGGCCTATACTGACTGCACCACAAGTTGTTTTACCACTGAACCATAGTCACATGGCACATGATGCAGTGGGCAGAGAGGCTTTGGAATGCCTCTCTGAGGTTTGTCAGCTCTGTGTAATTTAAACATATTTCTTTTCTGCGTAAGTCACATGTTGTGGAAAGGCGCAGAACAATCGCACAACGTGTCATTAAGCCATCATCCAACCCAATATTACAATTCTAACAATTAGAAACTGCTCAAATCAAATGAAGTTTAAACAGTTAAATTAGTTCATTAGTTTTCTCATTAAAAGTTAGTAGTTGTTGACACTTTTACTTCACTTTAACTACTTTTCTTCAGGACAACGTTTCCCCTAACATGTTGGCCTAAATAAACACCCGCTCTTTCTGATTGGTTAATGGCTCTTTCTATGTTAATAACTTCCACTGCTCTGGATGAAACGGGTGAACGTGCTGATGTCACCAGCCACCTGTGTATGAATCACATGCAAACCTCTCCAGCGAGGGAGGGGGAGGACGAACGTTGGAGGATGTAAGTAGTTGCCTGAAACATGTCTCTGACGGATGGAAACTGGCATTTAATGTCTTAAAAGATGCTGGTACTTTTAAGGTGAGAGAATGAAACTAATTAGCGGGTGCTTTTATTTATTTTATTATTCGTTTTCCCAATTAATTAGATTTTTTTATTCAATAAAACTTTTTTTTCCTTGTGTCACTTCTAAACTTTTTCCACATATTATTTCAGTATAACGTTTACCACTGGAGCAGATGAGTCTATCGAAACTGCAAGTTTTCCTACATCCTGGCAATAAGGAATGTTCAGTGACTACGGCAGTGGTTCCCAGACTGTGTGCCCAGGCTCCCTGGGGTGCTGCGACGCTCTCATAAGGGTGCCACAGAATGGTTTTTCTATGCGGTGCCACGTTGCGTAGTGTGTAAATGTATTTATGTATGTATTTCTGTGCTCATGTATGCAGAGCCGGATTAAGGCAACAGGGGGCCTGGGGGCCACTTAACACCAGGGGACCCCCATTCTGTCGGGGGGTCCCACCTCACTCCGTCATCTTTAAGGGCCCCCTGACATCCTCCACTGCCGTGGCCAATCAGAAGCAGTATGTATGTGTGTAAATGTATTTATTTATGTATTTGTGTGTGTGTGTCTATGTGTAGCAGGCATTATATTCGGCTTATTCTATAAACTTTTATCCAAAAGGCGATGCCGGTATAGAGTGGTGGGCTGGATGGAGACATTTTACAGACGACCAGGATGAGTATGCTATAGTTCTTTTTAACTACAGTGTGTTTGTGTGTGCAGAGGGAATTGAATATCCAGGGCCTAAATTTACTAAGCAGGGAGATTGAAAAGTGGGGCTGTTGCCCATAGCAACCACTCTGATTCAAGCTCACATTCTCCAGTATGTAAAATGAAACTGACAGCTTGAATCTGATTGGTTGCTATGGGCAGCATCCTACTTTTCAATCTCCCTGCTTAGTATATTTAGGCCCAGGTCCTCTTATTCACATCCATCCCCAGGCTAAAAGTTGCCAGCCAGCCATTGCACACTGACAGTCATGTACAAGCTATAGTATCTTGTAACCAAGGTGGTTGCGTGAGATGTTACCACACTGGGTAAAGTACTGCAACGTGCACCTTATTTATAGTTAAAACATTACCAATTGCGTCACTTTTAGGTGTATTGATTGGCACATGCCCGACTCCTAACGTAAGCACTATTGACGGCGTTATTAACGATTACGGGGTGTCTGCAGACACGACGAGGCTCATACATACGTGCCCAGTCAGTGCAGCTAGAGTGTACAGAATACTGAATGAGCCCCTGTGTCCATAGTATTGGTAAAATTTCCAAATGGTCATTTTTTTTTTTTTGCTTTAAACTAGACAAAATAAATATATTTAGTCTACGCCAGAGGACCAAACTTCTGGCAGTCTTATTGCGGCACGTTTAATGTACCATTCGGCTTTTGTCGCTTTTCGCTCTGAAAAGTATAGATCCTTCCGGCTGTAAGCCTGGATTTATCAGACGCAGCTCTGCAAGCGGTGGCACATTCGGCCATCAGAAGCCACTCCTCCCCCTCCCTTTGTCTCAGCTCTGCAGGCACAAGCATGTAGACAGACTGAACGCTGATAAAGGAGCGGCCTCACATTGCTGAATCTGCCTGTGAAATACAAGCTCAGGGCTGTGGGAGGCTTCACAATTCTGCAGCACCAGCCGAGGAGACAGTATAGATTGTCTGCGAATGCAGAATAAAATCTTTACTGCCCCCTCTCAACGCCATGCCCGGAGTTGCACCTTAGCTAAATGCTGTGAGAAACGACTGAAATTAAAGGCGTAGCCACCACAAAATGTGCAAAGTGAAAAGTGAGGCTTGTCTCATTCATAAACATACATGGGAATGGTTCAGGGACTTGTCAGAACTAGATGAGGTGGACACGTTATGTATTCATTCATTGGGGAAACCATTTTTTGTTACACAGCGGACTTCCTCTCAATAGCCTGCAGACAGACTCTATGGTGGAAGTGGCGATTTAGAAGTGGCGGTATTGAAACATAGAAAATAATGGGAGTAAATGGAGATTTATAGTTTTCAATTAAATCAGAAGGAGAAGTGCCATACCCCTGTATACAACGCAACCTCGAGCCCTGAACCGAATTGTAGAAGATTAGAATTTTTTTATAGCCATTCTCCATGTGTTCGCTAAAAATGCGCTGCACTGACTGTACACTAAATGGCGAGCACCACCCCTTTTGTGTACACACCCCAATATTTTATTCATATAAATGTTGGAGTGAGGCTACCCAGGTTCAGACCTGGGTTTGTATCCCGCATTTTTCCCAGGTAAAAAACAAAAAAAAAAAAGACACCTTTTCCACTGCAAGGTGAACCTGGGTTGACACCATTTCCACTGAATGGAGTAGAGTATTGTTACCTACTATGTTTCAAAGGGAAAACCCCTTTTCCACTGCAGTGACCTGAATAAAAACCCTGCATTAGTCCCAGGTAAAAACCTGGGTCTCTTTACCCATTTCCACCAAACTAAACCCGGGGTTTAAGTCAGCGCCATGGGCATGGTTCAAATCTAAAGTTAAGAGCTCCAAACCGTGGGTGGTGCTGGAAGCCCAATATGTGACTCTCCCGATCCGTTTCCTTCCGTGGTTGACGATACCCCCATGCTCTACCCATCCCACCATCGCCCCGACGCTGACAGTTTGGAGGGCCACCCGACTGCATAGGGGCTTGTCCTCCCGCCTCTCCCCGATGACTCCGCTAGTTTACAACCCGGATTTCCCCCCGGCCCTCCTCCCGGGGGCGTTTCGACTGTGGACTGAGTGTGGGCTCTCTAGGGTGCGTCACCTGGTAGACGGGGGGTCTGTCCTCACCTTCACAGCCGTACGGGAGGCGTTCCGATTGCCCCCTTCTGCTGCCTGGCCCTACCTCCAAGCCCGCCATTTCCTATCCCACCCGTCTCGTAGTGCCCACTTCAGACGACCTGCCACCCCATTCGAAGCCTTAGTCTCCCGCTCTCCTCTCCCTAAACACCTCTTCTCCACCATCTACAAAATGTTAATGGAGGCGAAATTTCGGGACCCACCCCCATATGTCCAGGCCTGGCACCGGGACCTCTCACCCCTCGGAGGAGGAATGGTCACGGATATTTCGCTTCTCACACTNATGCTCCCGTAGTCTGACAGTTGTCGAGACCCAACTTAAGATCATGACTCGTTGGTACAGGGCCCCCCAAATTCTCCATTCCTATCTCCCAACAGTCTCTGCCTCCTGCTGGCGGTGTTCGTCAGCTGTGGGATCTCTGGCCCACATCTGGTGGGGTTGCCCGGGGTTAGCTCACTTCTGGAAACAGGTTTTGGAACTCTCCAGGACCATCACGGGCTCTGATGTTCCGGCCGACCCCAAATTCTGGATCCTGTCCCT
>JABWIB010004071.1:19814-30264 GCA_016617825.1 Platyplectrum ornatum
TTTACCTCCCCTGCAATTCAACATGGTTTTACCCACTCTTGAAAAATCTTTCGATTGCATACAATTTATCTTACCGTGTGTACCTAGCTTAAGCTGGCCATACACTATGCAATAAATTGTTCCAATCGACCAGCTTTAGTTAATGTTGCAGGGGAGTTAAATTTATACCCCATTCACACTGACTACCCTAGTATCTCATACCCCGTTTACACTGAGCGCTATTACATGGGCAGTTCAGTCAACTACCCAGTTAACTGAACTTCCTGGGTAGTGTTCTCTGTGTGAACCGCGCTAAAATTACTACTAACTACCCTGATTTAGTGTGAACAGTGTTGACCAGGGTAGTTTGTGAATTACCATGGTAATTCAGCAGTCTGAACGTGGGTTAATGAACAGGGTAATTCAGAGCCCTAGCAAACAACCCGGGTAGTAAAAAACAGAATTACCAGGGTAGTCAGTGTGAACGGCGTATGAGTCTACTACCAGGGTAGTTTGCTGTGGGTCTGAATGACCCTGGTCATTAACCCCATTCACCCTGCTGAATTACCCTGGTAATTCACAAATGGTAAACACTGTTCATACTGAACCAGGGTAATTAGGTGAAACATGAGATTCGCCCTCATCATGGAGCCATGATTGGCTTACAAAAAATACAAGAAATAAATACTACAAAAATAATTGAAAAAAAATAAAAATATTAAAAGTATAAAACCAAAAAATTTACCAAAAAATAATAAAGAAATAAATAATAATAAATGTATAAAAAGAAAAAAATTAATTAATAAAAAATGTCAAATAATTATTAAAAAATTATAAAAATAATAATTAAAAAACAATCATGTAAGGACATAATAAAAAAAGTTATTTTAATAAAAATTATAATAATAAAAGTAATAAAAAAACACTAAATTCTGCAAGAAATAAAGTTTTTTATTACACATTTTTTTTCCACATGTTGTTACTGGTGTATCCATCGTCATACATTGTCACATGGATAATGAATTCACGCTGCTCCCTGCTGCAACAATAACGTGTGGCGTATGGACCAAAGCACAACACGCATGTGTTTCTTGTAACAGTAACGCTGGTCAGTATCTGTGCGAAATTGTAAAGTATTCTCCCTGCATTCAAACACTAAGGGGTATATTTACTAAGCGGTGAGATTTCATTAAGATTGGAAAGTGGGGATGTTGCCTATAGCAACCAATCAGCTCTCAGTTTTATTTTACATATTGGAGAATGTGAACTCAAATCTGATTGGTTGCTATGGGCAACATCCCCACTTTTTAATCTCACTGCAAACTCACCGCTTAGTAAATATACCCCAGACTAATCTACCTGTATGGATAGTGTTGGATAACAATAGTGGTCTCCTCTTGCATGCACTGTATACTGAACAGGGCCACCAAGTGGAATTCTGTCCCCTCTCCATGGATGAAAAATAAGCCAATAAATGCGATGTGTGGAAACTATTGGTGGTGTGGCTGCGGTGCCCTCCTTCCAGTCTTTCCCCTTATGCATGTCCAGCTGTCAAACCCCATGCCTATTGCACTGTACTTTAGGTGTGATGGGAAGTTGTATAAAGATCAGGGATTTCCTTATTCTCCACTGTGGCCTGTGCAATCCAGGCTCTTAGCATGTATAAGGAAACCAAAAGGGTGAATTTATCTGTTAGTCTCTTCCTGAGGAACCTGGGTTTTGGATGCTATAGCTCAGCTGCTCACGGTGTATTTATAAACAACGCTCAGGTCCTCTGACAGCTTCATTCACAAGATAGACCTGCTTAGTCTTACGTCTAGTACCAGATCCATACATGGGCACCATCTCTTTGCTATGGGTCCCAAGTCTGTCACTTTCTGCCGCGGCACAGATCCAGTATTCATCTCTTCCCCGTTTTCTCTTTTGCCCTCCTTACTTTCTCCCCCTACATTTATTTCCCCCTCACTCTATCTTTCCTTTCTCTCTCTCCTCTCTCTTTCTCTTCTCACTCTCTTTTTCTCATCTAATTACACTATCTCACTTTCTCTCTTCACTCTTTCTTTTCATCACTTTTCACCACCATCTCTTTCTATCATCCCTCTTTCTCCCTTTTCTTTGCTACACTCTCTTTCTCTTCTCACTTCTTTCTCCTTCTCTCTTCCAACTTCTCTATCTGTCCCCCTTAACTACACTCCAGTCTATCTATCTATCTATCTATCTATCTATCTTTCTATCTGTCTCTTCCTCCCCTCGATCCCTCTCTCTTTCCTCTCCTCCCTCTCTCTCCCCTTCTCATCCAGCCCCTTTGTGGCTGAGAGATTTCAATGTACTGTATTTCTAACTTAAAGAATTTGTAACAATGAAACATGAATGCATTGTTTATATCTTGGTGGTTGAGAAGTTTAGATCCAGACGGGAAAGTCAAGTTTCATTCTATTTTTACTTCTTGTTTTCCAGCAAATAGCTTCTTGGTACGGTCGCCTGGGGCAAAGAATTTGTGGTGGAGACAGGTGATTGCTGTCTGGGTCAGAATCAAGAGGAGGGTTCATTACAGTCTCTGTATTGCATGTATTATTTTACATGTGTTGGGTGTTTCTAGTATTGTAGTTCTGGGCCTAAATTTACTAAACTGTGGGAATGGAAAAGTGGAGATATTGGCCATAGCAACCAATCAGATTCTAGGTGACAGCATGTAAAAGAAAACTGAGAGCTAGAATCTGCTATCTCCAATTTTCCATACCTTTAAGTTTAGGAAATATGGGTCAGGGAGTGACTGTCTTAATACAGATATCATATCAATGATCACCATTCAATATGAAGATGAAGAACATCCTATGACCACTACCTAATTAAGAGAACATCCTAGTGACCACTCACCAACAAGCAGCATTCAATCCAGGTACAGTCTAGTCATGAGCACCACGCAAAGCAGAGAGTGTCCTAGTGATCACAACCAGGTACAGAGAGTTCTCTCCAAAACTCCATGAGTTTTAGTGTGTCCTGGAATGGACTAATCTGGTCACCAGATATGTAGTGTGTTACCCAGTTGTTGGTTGCAGCAACATCATAGTTTGGAAGGAAACATAATCAGTATCAGCGGGACAGGAGTTTGTAGAACTTCTGAGATACTAAAGGAACTATGCATGAGCAGTGGGGAGATTTTGGTCCAGGTGGTCTCCAATGGTTTTGTCTGTACCTCTATCCCAAGCAACCATATAGCCAGTTAATTCATGGAACAGAACAGAAGTATTCTCCCTGCATGCACATAATAACATTTATTTTACTTCCCCTGTGGCTTTACCCAGGTGTCATTTTCATATCTTATCTTCAAGCCTGGATTTGGTCCATTGTGTGGAAACAGGGGTCCTTCTCTGTCTTTTCTATGAGTTGAGTGTTCTTTACAGAGATGTGGACCTCACTAGATGAAAGAGTGCATGATGCCTTACAGCTCAGGAAACCACCATGGTGTTATGTATATGGCCAGCGTTACATACAGAATCTTGTGGGAAGGTGTCTATTTTTATTATATTGTCAGTGGATGAAGTTTGGACTGAATTTTGACCAATGGCAGGGTGATGCATATTAATTTGTGACTAATATTACTAATAGTTAGCTTGTTTGATAATAAAACTTCTTTATTGTCAAGGCAGCATTATGAATGGTCTAATAAAAAAATGCAAAGGATTATGGGACTGCTCCATAAGTTCCCTTCAAAGTCAAGGTTTACCGTCAATGCTGCATCTGATGTGACATAATGTTCCACTCCTGATCTTCCACCCGTCACTCACAGTTTTATTGAACTAACTAAAGTCTGAAGAATATTTTTCTAGTCATCACAGGTGGTAACATAGTAACTGTTGCTGGAAGCCCAGGGACAGACAATTATATACTTGGTGGAATGAGTCATGTTGAAGGGTCTCATTTTGCACCCAGAATGTATAGTTAAGTGGGGCACTCATTAGAACGATGACTATTCTAGTGTGATTGGAGTCAATAAACAGGGCAATTTTCCTGGGGAAACCAACCTGTTGTCATCACCATACACTGGAACAATATGTTTCTAGTAGGTGCAGGCTAACGCCCAGTGCCCTCTGCTTCAGGGAAGAACTTTCTCTCTCCTGTTGAAGCCTGTACATACCACAGGTACAGGCATCGCTGCCATTTAGAAAAGGAAGTTCTTTTCTAAATGGCAGGCAATCCGCCCAGCTGATTGGACATGGTGCCTGTCAATCAGAATAGAACTTACTCCATTACTCACCTCTCCTATGGCGCTGCAGCACTGGGTCAGTACATATATTTATATATATATATATATATATATATATATATATATATATATTATTTTTTTATTTTATTTTTTTTTATTTATTTATTTATTTATTTAGCATTTCCCTGGCGTTTTAGCACTGTTGTTAAAAATAATTGAAGCCACACACAAGAACAAGTTTTAGCCCAATTGCACAATAATCATCTAGTGCGTGGCCAGCTTAATATAAAGTGATATTGTTCTACCAGCTGTAAATCTGTATGAAAGATTCTGTTTAGCTAGACCCACATATCCATCACTGTGCACTGTGTACGTTATATGGGTGCACAAAACTGTAGAACAAATCAAATTGTACAATGGGTCTGATGTTCTTATTTTTGTAATCATCATGAAGGATCCTGACTTTTAGGGCTGTATTTACTAAACCATGAGAATGGAAAAATGGAGATGTTGCACTTACATGTTCCACTTTCTTTCCTACAGTTTTGTAAATCTAGATCTAAAGGTGGCCAATCACGGGCAGATTTTTGACCAAAACCGATTATCGTGGGTTTTGGGAAAACATCTTGCTGTGGATGGCCACTTAAAAAAAAACAAACAGCGATAAAAAGCAAAAAAAGCATAAACATAAGATATTGTTGATCAATCTGATTTTCTGATTGATCAACAATTATCTTTTGGTTATTTAAATTAAAAAAAACCCTGGAAAAAACTGAAAGATGGAAATAAAATACACTGCTCCAGTTCTCATCGATGACACCTAAAACTTGAGTGTATTTTTATTTATTTTATTTCTGTTTTTACTGGGTGTTTTTTTCTTGTTACATTCTATGGCCACCAGGAGACCGATATCACGGATTGCCACCTTCAATGTTTTTTGTAACATTTTCTTCTTTTTACACTGTTTTATTGTGTTTAGAGCATGTCTAGATTTTGGCTGGGTCAAAGAATCTCAGCCTTTGGGTTACACCAAACATTTGGTTTCCTAAAGTAAAAATACGACTTAAAAAGTGATAACAAGGTAAATTTCATCTGCATAACAGTCAAACAGACAAATGCAAAAATGCAAGTGTGCACTTAAGTCTTGCCCACCAGTCGTCTGTGTAGCTCTGGTCTGTATAGCCGCGTATATGCCTATTCATGTCACGTGTACAGGCGCCCTCCTACTGGGAGAGATTGTTTTATAAATAACAAGAGAAAATAAAATCCTTTGTTCCTCTTTCTCACCCTCCAGTATTTGCACGGTTTACTCTTAGTACTTAGTACTTAGCCACAGGACATAATTATGTTAACATTTATTTACATTAAGGAAATATCCACTTTCACAGGTATACAACCCCGTTTGTGAGGCAAGTCCAGAATACACAAATACAGAATGTGGAAAATACTGTTGTGCTGGGAACACAGTATACAGTGTGGAGCTGAGTAATTGTATCGTATCCCCACATCCTAACACCAATGTTCAACAGTATTATGGGGTACACCTGCTCCTCTACAATATGGCAGCCGAATACACTTTATTTTAAAACAGAATAGAGAGACAATTAGAGCTAATAAAGGCACCTTCTATTAATATCCAGACATAACACCAATCATCCCCTCCCCACTGCCTAACACTTACCTTCCCCCCCATCAGCCTAACCTTAACCTTCCCCTCCTTGCAGCCTAACCCTAACCTTAACTTACCAGTGGCCTAACCCTAACCTCCCTCTCCTTGCAGCCTATCCCTAACCTAACCCCTCCCCATAGCCTAAACCCAATCTTCCCCTCCCCACAGCCTTACCCTAACCCACCATTTTCCACAGCCTAACCCCAAAACTCCCCTCTCCCCACAGCAGAGGCAACCAGAAACCCCACCTGCGTTTGCATGTGCTCCCAACACATAAAGTGCCAAAGGTTGTCCCTATGCATAGGTAATAAAAACCAAGAGAAACAAAATGTATACTCCACAGTTGTTATTATTATAAAAATAATTATAATATTATAATCATTACAATAAGTGTAAATGTAAACATAAAAAATAATAAAACATTGAAATTGATTTGCAAAACGTTTATGCGGGTGTTATTTTATTTATGCATTCCTAATGCCTGAAATGATAGCGGGGAATAGGCATGCAGTCTGTATCAGAGGGTACGCAGGAAGATGATCCATGCAGGGAATTTAAGGAAACGTTCTAAAAAAGAGGGGAGTGACAGAAGAGTTCACTCCCCTCTTCCTCACAGAATTCCAGACAAGATCCAGTCCATAGTCTGTAGAAGTCATGGGTGATGGTGTTGTGAAACTACATGTCCCAGCATGCTTTGTCAGGTATCGCATGACCCACAGGCTTGCCATGTCTGGTCCATAGCACCACTGATCCATTTAGTACATTGAGTACATTTGCATCTTGGCAAACCCAAATTAATCTGCAGGGTCGCAAAATTTAGACTTGAGTCCCAGAAGAACTTTAAATTCCCTTTTTTAAATTTAATAACATTTTCCCTTTTTTTTTTTTTTTTATTAAGCTATTAAGGATTAGATTTCCTTAGCTGCACGAAGGGAAGGTGGACACCATAGCAACCAATTAGATCCTTGCTCTCACTAACCTATTATATAATAGAGGCTGACAGCTGATTGGTTGCTATGGGCAACGTCTCCCACAGTTTAGTCATTGTAGCCCTAGATATTTATATGTTACATGCAAAACCAGTCAAAATGTATTTCTCAGCATGCAAAAAATAAATAAATCTCATTTGCACCCCTAGAGGGGTTTGTGCAGGTCAAGATTAACAGCCTTTATGTTTGTCTTTTTGCTTTTACCACTGCATTGGCCCCTGAGTCAGTAACAGATGCACTGAGTGGTTCACACAGACACTAGCTTTATCTAAGGTCAATGTCAATCCAGAGCTGTAATTGCCAGGGAATTAGCAACTCCACCTTGTGGTCTTCTTCACCTTTATTTCTCTTTGAACAGAAGCTGGTGAATATGTAGATGAGAGGAGCCAGCTCTCCGCTGTTTGCCTGGGAAGTGGGAAGAGACAGCGCCACTGCTGTACATTACAGGACAGAAAGGAAACTGTGACGGGAGGAAAGGACTCGCTGGCTGCTCACTTTTATAAGCCACAAAAGGGAAAATGTTAAGAACCAAATCGAGATTTCCTATTTATTCAAACTGGCTGGCAGTGTGAAAGAGTGTAATGTTTATACCCTGTTCACATTACCAGCCTTGAAAAAGCTGACTTAAGAGCCAGGGTGTAGAGCTGGGGGAATTTGAGGGGCTGTGAAAAAAGGACAGTTCAGATTAGCTGAAAATGCTAGCTTTCTTGTAGTAAAGCAGTGCCTGCACTGTTCACACTGAACCCTGCTTTTTGCTACCAGTACACATCATTACTCAGAAAATGTGCTGTGATTGTTTGTTTACATGAGGGGAGGAGGGAGAGACAGGCAGTATTGTGCTGGAAACAGCTGACTGTGTGAGCCAATCAGCGCTGCACAAACACAATGGGAGAGGAAAGCCAGCTATGTACTATTCACACTGATTGAAAAAGCCAGATAGGAGGGTAAAACCTCTTCTAAAAAGCAGGCTCTGAACACCAGCTTTCAGTAGCCGGCTTTTTGTAAATGGAGGGTTCACACTGAGTTTTTAAGCCGGCTTTTTCACAGCAGCACTCTTTTTCATCAAAAAAGACAGTTATGCCGCGTTCAGATTGCCTGCGGACAAAAAGCCGCAGGCAGAGCCGTCGTTGGAAGCCGCCGAAATCGGCGTCTTCCAGCAAAAAGTATGACAGGAAACGCTGGCTTTACAGTGAAGCCGGCGTCCTGCGAGAAGGGGAGGGAACCTAAAAGGACTGTGAGAGCATTCAGTTTGCTTTAAGAAAGGCGGCGAGCCACCGAAAAACCTTCTTTTTTCCTTAGGCGCCGTTTTCAAAAGGTATCGTTCAGATTGCTTTCTAACGGCGCCTTTTCCACTAGAGCCGATTTTAGGCAATCTGAATTTGTGGTAATGTGAACGGGTTATACACAGGAAACACAGGAAAGATTTGTGAGTCTGTGAATTATGCAGGCGTATCTGTGAATTATGCAGGCGTATCTGTGAATTATGCAGGCGTAGTTTGTGGTAAAGAGAAAATAAGGAAAAATAAAGATATACAGTAAGTAACTTTTACCAGGGTTGCCAACTATGCCGGAATGTCCAGGAGACTCAGGAATATCCAGGAGACTCTACAAATCTCCCGGTACCAGGGCTGAGGCAGTGATGTGCCTCAGCCCGATCATTACAATGAATGGGTGGGCAAGCCCTGCCCATACATAGTCAACTGATGATTGCCTTTCAGGGGCGGGGCATCAGGTCCTCTTTGCCCCACCCTCAAACGGGCATCGTTTTGGTTTCTCCGAAGGTGATTTCAAATTATTAAAAGCTCTGATTCCTTTTTTGTACACAAACCTACACATATTTAATTTATTATTTATCTATTTATTTCAAGGTTCTTAAAACCTCTTTCAAGGCTTACAACAAGGTTTACGAACAAACAAGGGTGTATACTTTTCCGCTGCGCAGAAGCTCTGGATCAGTGCTATTTATATGTATATTTATATATATCTAGTCATGGGTGAAAGTGACAAGCTTATGCACCATAGTATAAAGAAGGAGGTCCTTGAACTTGGATGGTGTAGCCATATGGTACTGGGGGTTGGGCTGAGTGAGCCTGCCTTTGGAAAGAGGTTGACAACTTAAATGAGCGCTCGGCACTCCATTAATGAATGTGGCCCACTGTTTATAAATACCTTGTTAGCAGGGCATGTTTCATGTGTTTTTGCCATACACTGCTGCTAATCCACTGATAAGCCCGGTTATGGTAAAGTGCGTGGGAGGGTAACATGTGTAACCAGTGAATCTGTGAGAACGCAGAGATGTTGCCCATAGCAACCAATCAGATTCAAATTCTCAATTTCCTTTTACAAACTAGAGAATGTCAGCTACAATCGGATTAGTTGCTATGCCCAATGGGCCGGATTCAGATCATTAGGCACTAATGACTTAAGCTGGCCATACACTAAAAGATAAATTGTTCCAATCGAAAGATTTTTCAAGAGTGGGTAAAACCATGGTGAATTGCAGGGGAGGGAAATGAATGTCAGTGTTTGCACGCAGGGAGAATACTTTATTTTTGCATTTTGCACAGCGTTACTGTTACACTGTTATTAGACTTGGGCTGGAAACTCTCACCTGTAATACTGATTGCAACTAACTTAATGAAATGGTTTGCCCATTCTTGACTAAATCTAGCCATACACTATTGACTATTGAAAAAATCGTCCGATAAATCATTTAATGTATGGGAACGATTTTTTCAAACGATCGGCCGATATCGTTCAAAACTAGGTTTCAAATGAGTTTTTGATTTTTAGGTCTGCACAATCGTTTGATTGGTGAAAAATCTTTCAGTGTATGGGTAATAATCCTGCCATTAAGACCCACTTTAGAAGCATAAACCAAATGTTTGGAATGACTAATTTGCATTTTTTTTTTACTATATACTTACGTCTGTTTCCAAATCCTTTAAAAAAAATGTTCAATTTTCATCCAATCTTCAGATTGGAACAATTCATTGCATAGTGCCTAAAGATCTGAATCTAGCCCAATATTTAGAAACATTATCCAAAATGTTCTGGATGATCACGTCCAAATAAATATCAGTAATGGAATGTCACAGGAGAGACAGAAAGGATGAAAGATGACATAGGAAAAAGAAAAAAAGATAGATGGAGAAAATATATAAATAAATAAAACAAACAGAGAGAGAGAGAGAGAGAATGTGAGAAAAATTAGTGAGAGGGAGAGTAAAAGAGGGAGAGATGGGGGAGGGGATAGACGATAGAGGAAAGGAAGAGAGAGTGAGGATGGTAAAAAAAAAAATGATATGGTACTAGTAAAGAGAGGGACTTCTAAGAAAAGCAAGAGAAAAGAGAATGAGGAAAAGAGGAGAGGAGAGGAGTAAAAAAAAGGTGAGAGAAAAGATGGAGAGCATACCTCCCGCTTTTGGGGGACTGTCCCGCTGTCCCTCCCGACTTGGTGTTTGTCCCCCTAAGGGGGGTTTGTCCCCCTAAGGGGACAAACTTTTTATTTAATAGAATGCCGCGACTCGCGGCAGCAAAAGGGGGCGGGGCTTGGACGGGGTGGGCGGAGTCTGGGCGTGCCGGGGGCGGAGTCGGGCGTGCCCG
>JABWIB010004073.1:18309-41591 GCA_016617825.1 Platyplectrum ornatum
CCTTCGTCTTTTTTTTTTGTTTGTTTTTTTAAACTACATTTGTTTTTGCTTGCCGCATGCCCACTTTAGGCAGTCTAAAGTCACCTAATGGGCGCTGGTCCTGGGCTATTCTCTTATTATTTGATCAACAATTAATCAGGTAAAAGACCTGGGGGTATATTTACTAAGCGGTGATATTGCAAAGTGGGGATGTTGCCCATAGCAACCAATCAGATTCAAGCTCTCAGTTTCATTTTACACACTGGAGAATGTGAACTCAAATCTGATTGGTAGCTATGGGCAACATCCCCACTTTTCAATCTCAATGCAATCTTAATGCTTAGTAAATATACCCCCTGGAGTTGATTTTAGATGTGATATTTGCATTTGGAATTTGTTGCTGTCGACTCACAATATGAGATCCAAAGAGCTGTCACTATCAGTGAAGAAAGCCATTATTAGGCTGAAAAATCAAAACAAACCCATCTGAGAGATAGCAAAAACATTAGGTGTGGCCAAATCATTGGAACATTCTTAAAAAAAAAGAATGCATCAGAGAGCTCAGCAACACCAAAAGACACGAAAGATGTTGTGAAAAACCCTTTCTCAACAGTTGGTCAAATCAGGAACGCTCTTCAGGTAGTTGTATATGTGTCAAAGTTAACAATCAAGAGAAGACNTCACAAGAAGGAATATAGAAGGTTCACCACAAGATGTAATCTATTGGTGAACCACAAAAACCGGAAGACTAGATTAGAGTTTGCCAAACAACATGTACAAAGCCATTACAGTTCTGGAACAAAATCCTATGGTCAGATGAGATGAAGATCAACTTGTGCCAGAGTGATGAGAAGAGAATAGTATGGAGAAGGAATTAAACTGCTCATGATCCAAACATACCACCTCATCAGTGCATCAGTGAAGCATGGTCATGGACGGACTTGGCCGGGTGGCACAAAGGAAAATGCCCCCCAGGCCAGATTGCAATCAGTGATTTCAGGGCCACCTGTCTGAGAATTGTCAAGGGCTGTAGGAGGAATTGAGTGACAACTAAGTGTCACGTGTCCAGTGTAACATGCTAGGCAGGGTTGTATTCTGTGCAATCTTGCAGTTTGGTAAAGTGTCCTAACACATTCGACACTGGGGAACCAACAAGGAGCAGAAACACTGTGTAGCAGACCAACAGCGGATACTTCTCTGTTGAAAATGGCAGGCTGGTAATTAATAAGGATATTTGGGTTTTTTATTCCCAGTGGTGGGTCAGTGTAAATGTGAACCTGATGTGGGTACCACTCTGATTTTTTTTTTATATGCTTTATTACGCCATTATCATTTTCCGAAGTTTCAGTCCTTTGGTTAATTGTTTTTTTTTTTTCTTACACATGCCAAATAAGGCCTGATGCCTAAGATGGCTGTCCCATATTGGTGCCTGTTCCATTTTTATTTTTTTTCTCTGTTTCCTTAGAGGCCACCCATACAGTGCCTGAGTGGCCTCATTTAACCAGTGGCCTACAGAGAAAGTTCCAGATAACCTTTAAGGTCAATCTGCCCCTACCTACAACCAGACAATGGGAAAAACACACAGCTAAAGCAC
This sequence comes from Platyplectrum ornatum, assembly GCA_016617825.1. NCBI lineage: Eukaryota > Metazoa > Chordata > Amphibia > Anura > Limnodynastidae > Platyplectrum > Platyplectrum ornatum. The sequence goes on from JABWIB010004073.1 coordinate 19,883, forward strand.
TTGCTTTCTACAAACTCTGATCTGATTTCTCAGGAAGTGTACACCAAACTTTTTGACAGGTGCATAATTCTCTTTTAAGAGCTACAGAAAACATTGATTGCAATGTTATTTAGATTTTTTTACATTTAATATACCAGTAGATGCACTGCTTAAGATGGCCATACTTAGCTCCTCTAGCCTGCTTTCCATTTGCTGCTATCCGGGTTAACACTATTCTTTTTTGCCATTTGCCTAACAGGATAAGCGCAGGTAAGTGGTAACTTTTTCCTGGGTCCCCTTGCTACAGAAGTCTAGCCTGTCCTTTGTGGGCAGGCACTGCAACTTCCACCATTTACACTTGGTGTGACCCGCCTTACCATCCAGTTAAACCTTTGCCTGGACCCCTCTGTGTGGACTGCTGTCATTTCTTGCCTGGGAATTGTGAGTACCTGTGCCTATTATTGCCGAACTACAGTGGTATTGGAGTGGCGTTGGATTTGCCTGTATAGTTTTTGTGTAATCTCCTTTTCAGTGTCTGCATATTATTATTGTTACTGTGCCTTGTGCTAACTCGTTTTTTTTCTCCCCTATTGTACTGTTTTTCCAATTATTATACTGTATTTGCTTGCAGGTTTTTACAGTACTTTATTGTATATGTATTGCTAATTTGATGAGATTCTTTTGTACCTTGTAGTGGGTTGTACAGTCATCATTCTTAATTTTATTGTTCTCTCCCTTAAAGAGTACTCCATCTTTGCAAATATAGCTGAACTACCACTCCTTCCACGGGATCAGCGGTCCCTAGGGGCCCCGCGCCTATACAGCCCATGCCGCCGCCGCCTTCCCTGGCCTGCCGGGGAGCTATGGTGATGCTTCCCCGGCAGCCGCGTTTAAGCACATATACCTTAGGACACGCTGGTGTAACATAATGGATGCACGAGCGCGCCGCGGATGTGTCAGCGGCGCGCAGTGCATGTAGTTCCGGCTGCCAGCCATACTTCCACCCCCACGCCACAGAGACCCCCCTGTAAGTTATGAAGCTGCCATGTATCTTATCTGCCCACACACACATATATATATATATATATATATATGTGTGTGTGTGTATGTATATATATATATATATATATATATATATATATATATATATACATTATTATTGCAATGCAAGAGTTTTGACAGGGCCCTCCTTTGCTTTAGTGGGTGACCTTTTTTCTGTGTGCTTGTTTATTTATGGTATGAAGAGACACACTGAACTGGCCTGTTCAAATTGGGCCTGTCAAGTCTGCCTCAGCAACCCTAAAACCCCATCCCCTTTGACAAGTGGCGTTCACCATGCAGACATCATTCTCTTCCTCTGCTGCAGACACTACTATGGAAATTTCCATGATTTAGCTACCTCTAATTGGTCAAAGCTTGACGATAAACTTGATCAAATGTTAACTCAAGCCCTATCTTAAATTCACTTTAATACCCAGAGGTTAACAACCATTAAACAACTTGTTAGTGATTTAGAGGACACTCCCACCTTGCAGAATACTGTCCTGGCCCAATACCATACTATCACTACCAAACTTGACAATTTAGGAAACAGATACTTTATTGGAATCTCTGAAACAAGGGATGGGAACCTTCTCTCCTTCCTTTAAACTGACCTGTTTGTGACCCTGGGCCTTGTGCCACTTTTTGAGTAAGCCCACCGGTTAGGCCCTGATTGCCAAGGTGGTGGTGATAGGCCCCAGGTGCTCTGTTGACAGCAAGAGGACTCTATACTTAATCCATACTCCCTTTTTGGTCCAGAATCATAATCAATACTGTTCTTCCAGGATTTTTTTTTACTCAAATACGGCATGATGCCCCCCCCCCCCTTTGTAAATTCCTGGGATCACCCTTTTATATTTTGCCCAGGGAATATATCTTTGAGGATGCTCTCTCTCTCTCGCACTACGCACTAAAAACCATTCCAGCTGAATCTGCGCTAAAAACTTAAATGCCGCACTTTCACTTCTGACCCCTACGGTAAACCCAAATAGCGTTTTACAACCATATATGGGGTATTTCTAAAGTCTGCAGAATCAGGGGATTACCTTTTAAGTTTTGTATCATGGGTAACATCTGTCCTGGTTAACATCGGTCCAGAATAAAATGGATTAACATGGTAAATATGCTAAAAAAATGGGAAATTTTAAAATTTTACCCTCACTTTGCTCTGATTATTGTTAAACACCTAAAGGGTTAATAAACTTCCATAGTGCTGTTTTGGATAGTTTGAGGGGTGCAGTTTTCTAAATGGGGTCATTTATGGGGGTGTCTATCACACAGGTCCCTCAAAATCACATCCAACGTGAACTGGCCCCTAAATTTTTGAAACTTTAAAATTTTCTTTAAATTGCAAAAAATTGCTACTAAGTTTATGAGCCCCCTACCGCCCTAAAAAAGTTGGTTTAAAGGTGGTTTAAAAAATGATGGCAACAGAAAGTAGACATATTAAAATTATTATTTAGTAACTATTTTGTGTGGTGTGACTATCTGTGTTAAAAATGGTGAAATTTTTGCATTTTTCATGAAAAAATACAGACTGTATCAACCAAAATTTACCACTAACTTACTACTAAAGTACAATGTGTCACGAAAAAACNATCTCAGAATCAGTTGGATACGTTAAAGCATTAAAAAGTTATCACCACATAAAGTGACACATGTCAGATTTGTAAAATAGGGCTTGGTCATTAGGGACCAAATAGGCTGCGTCTTAAAGGGGTTAACATTGTTCAGTAGTATTTCTAACAACAACAATTTATCGGTTAAAATAAGTTCATTATTCTTAAAACATTATCTTCATCATCTTACTAACCTGTTTTGTGACCGAATTCTGGGTGGTAATCTCACTGTGTCATCAGTACTTTGAGTTTCATGAGGTCCAGAGTTAGTAGAATGTATTTCTCTATGTGGCAAATTTTGAGAGGTTTCGGGCTGAGCTTCACAATCCGAAGTTGCATGTAGTTGTTCTAAGTTATTCTTCATTTCGGTATTGCTGGCATTATGCTCTACTGCTAGAGATAAATGAAAACACAGAAAGGGGTATTTAATGTGCATTGCATACTGTACATGTTTATTATTATTTTATATGTATATATATGTATTATATAAATATATATATATATTTATATTATATGTAAATAATTTACAGAGGCACAGTAATACAGCTACACAATTATTTGTTGAAATTATCAAAAGAAAATATTGTTTCCCTGTATAAATGAAAAAGATTAGTTTTCAAAAGTTGCAAAAACATAACTACAATTTGTCAAATTTGATGTACTCTAAAAAAATTGTTATGAATTAAGACTTTGTAAACATTAATGGCTTTCACAAACAAATGCAAACTAATAAAGACACAGCAAAGAGTTCTCTCAAAATTAACCATTTAACCATTACTGATACTGGTTTTATTGAAATATTTAAATTAAATAGAAGAGCAACCTGCCTTTTTTGTTACTGATACTAGTTTTCTATGGGAGCCTGACCACTCCCCAATATGGCTGCTGCACAATTTCAAATTGAGGGCTGTCTTACTACAGATATCCTGTGTACACATAATGCCACAAGGTCAAAAATCCAAGGAAAAACACACTGCTGAATGACAGAAGAATCAAGAGACTTCACAAGAGTGAATATAGAGGGTCACAACATGATATAAACCATTGGTGAGCCACAAAAAAAACAAAGACTAGATTAGATTATGGCAAACAACACCTATAGAAGCCATTATAGTTCTAAAACAACATCCTATGGACATATTAGACAAGGATCAACATGTACCAGAGTGATTGGAAGAGAACAGTAGGAAAGGAACTGCTCATGATCCAGAACATACCACCTCATTAGTGAAGCATGGTGGTGGTAGTGTCATGGCGGGGCATGTATGACCGCCAATGGAACTGGTTTACTTGTATTTATTGATGATGTGATGACTGATAAAAGCAGCAGGGTGAATTTTTAAGTGTTTTGAGCAATATTATCTTCACATATTCAGTCAAATGCTGCACAACTCATTGGATGGCGCTTCACAGTGCAGATCGACAATGGACAAGCATACTGCAAAAGCCTGGCAGAGCATCACCAGGTTTGAAATCCAGTGTCTGGTGATGTGTATGTGTTCCAACCTTCATGATGTAATTGATTGCCAAGTATTTGCAACAAAGTATTAAAAACTTGGGCTACCTGTTCTGGCTTCAATACCGTAAAGTCGCAGGACATACCGTGAAGATCCATGAAGATAGCAGCTTTTGCCCTCTTATCGGTGGAAACTGGCTCCTAAAACCTCTCCATACTTACCTGCATTCTGTTTATAATTGCATTTTCCTGCAATTATGCCGCCCAAACAGCAGAGAGCTTGTGGGGATCGCATGTTGCAGGCCTCCAATATGGCCACACTGATGGTACCATGCCCTATATATCACAGTCCACTAATGAGTTCCCTCCTCTGCCAGCCTTGGGAACTCCTTCTGATGGCTCCTTAGTCCTTATAACATACGCTGATACGGTAACGGCGATTTGGGAGACATATCCCCATATATCAAGCCCAGGCGGCCTTTTTGCAGGGGACTACTTTCATGATGTCCAAGCCCTTGCTGAGTCTAATGCCTCCCTCCAGTGAGCCTATAACCAGCTGAAAAACAAAATGGAAGACTTAAAGACCCGCCTTAGGAGACGTCTGGTCGCTCTCCCTGAATCTTTTAAAGGTGAAGCATTAATGGAATTTCTCGCTGCCTCCCTCACTTCTCTCCTGCAAGTTCCTGAGCTTCAGGATAATTTGGTTATTGAGCGGGAACACCTCATTGGCCTACCGTGTGATGACCATCTGAACAGGCCATGTGTGGTCATTTTTCGATGTTTGAGTTATCTGTATAAGGAGGCTCTTTGCATAAGGAGGCTGGGGTCTAGCATTGTTTATTTCAAAATTATTCCGCGAGGCTGGGGTCTAGCATTGTTTATTTCAAAATTATTCTTTGCTCCAAGCTCGTTCATCAAACGTTTGCTCTTATCTATCCGGCCCAATTTGACTGCTTTTCATATAAAGATTTCCTTATGCTTCAGGATGCTAGAAGCGTAACATTATACCTATTAATCCAGTTTCCTGGACTCCATGACAGCACACTCCTGGGTTGAGCTCCTCCCCTGGACCAGACAGGAAACTCTGAAGACACCGCCTATATAAGACCACCCTCCCTTCCATCCAGTGTCTTCCACTTAGCTCTACAAGCTATAAAAAAGAGTTAGTAACAAAGAGTGTGCTGTTATGGAGGAGTCCAGGAAACTGGATTAACAGGTATAATGTTACGCTTCCTGTTCCTACTATGACAGCACACTCCTGGGTCCTCCCGAAGCAATATCAGAACATGGAGGGTGGCTAGGGTACGCCGAGGCCTGAACATCTAATTTATAGTGTTTTGAGATGGTACCNAAGACCATCCTGCCGCCTTGCAAAGTTCTAAAATTGACCCAAGATGTGGCCATGGCTCGTGTAGAGTGAGCTTTTACCCCCTCCGGAGGGGTTTTACCTTGAATTTTATAAACTTCCCTTATACAACTTTTTATCCATCTAGAGATGGTTGCCTTAGATGCCATCTCACTCTTCCTATTCCCTGCTGTGAGCACAAACAGGTGTTTATATTTTCTAATTCTAGCTGTTCTGGTTAGATATATTTTAAGTGCTCTAACTAGATCTAAAGAATGAAATTTTTCTTCTTTAGAGTTTTTTTTTAGGATTGGGACATAGAGATGGGAAGACGATCTCTTGTTTACATGAAACTGTGACACAACTTTGGAAGAAAGGCCGGCTTTGTCCGCAAGACTACTTTGTCCGGCATGAAATTTAAGAAGGGTTCCTCCGCTCAAAGGGCCTGTAATTCAGACACTCTCCTGGCTGATGTTATGGCCACTAAGAATGACACCTTCCATGTAAGCTTCTCTAGGCTAACCTCTGACAGTGGCTCAAAAGGTGCTTTAGTTAACGCCTCCAGTACCACATTTAAGTCACATGGGGGCAACGGATTTCTGAAGCCTGGTTTGATTTTAGTAGCTGCCTGTAGAAAACGGGCTACATACTTGTTATCCAGGAGCCTGACATCCATCATGGCACTAAACGCTGCCACTTACACCTTAAGAGTTCTGGAGGCTAATCCTTTTTTCATACCTTATTGTAGAAAATTAAGAATTGTTGGAATCTCTGTATATAACTGGTTGTTAACAGCACACTAGTTTGCATAAATGTTCCAAATCCTTCTGTACGTGTTGGAAACGGTTTGCTTCCGTGACCTCATTAGGGTTTGTATAACGTCCTTTGAGAAACCCTGTTTCTTTAAGACATTCCTTTCAGCAACCATGCCATCAAAAACACCAGGTTTGTGGGTTGGGGTGTACTACTCCCTTCTGGGTGAGCAGAGTCGGATGAGCTGGTAGAGGACACGGCCTTTCCAGTGACATCTCTATCAATTGAGTAAACCATAGCCTTCACGGCCAATATGGAACGATTGCTATCAGTGTCGTGTGTTCCCTGCTCTGCTTCCTGAGTACCCGTGGAATCATGGGAACCTCCTTGTTTAGCTCCCACTCTGAATGTGACAGAACGTGCCTCCTCGTTTAGCTCCCACTCTGAATGTGACAGAACGTGCCTGCTTAACTTGTCTGCCGTGGTATTCAGGTGGCCTGCTATGTAGACAGCCTCTAAGCTTAGCAGGTTGTTTTCTGCCCATTGTAATAGTGGTCTNGACTCCTTCATCAGGCAATGACTCCTGNTACCTCCCTTATGATTTATGAAGGCGACCACTGCACTGTTGTCTGACCGTACCAGGAGATGTTCCCCTCTCAGATGCCTTTTGTAATTTCACACAGGCCAGAAACAATGCCATCATTTCCCTCTGATTGGAATCATTGGCTTTGTCCCAGTTGTTCCACACTCCCTGTATGAAGTGATCCTCCAACGTTGCTCCCCAACCTTGAAGACTGGCGTCTGTGGTTAGTATGAGTTTGTGGTGTGATGCAAAACTTTTTCCTGTACCTAGGCGTGCTGTTGAGATCCACCATGAAAGGTATTTTCTGGCTTGGCCTGTCAGAATCACTTTCTGTAGCAGGTACTGAGGGTTCCTGTCCCACTGAGACAATAGGGTCTGCTGCAGAGACCTCATATGAAACCTGGCCCATGGTATCATGTCGCTCAAGACCTCCACCAGTTTGCCTGTTTTTGAGGTGAGACTGCGTTACAGCACTTGACACTGCTTGATAAGCTTCTTCCTCCTTTTCTGGGTTAAAGAAGCTGTCATAGATACCGTATTTATATACGCTCCAAGGTAAATGATATTTTGCTTTGGTTGAAGCGTGATCTTTTGTTGGTTTACTACCCAACCATGGGTCTGAAGCATCTTCAGTATTAACTTTGTGTGACTCAGAGACTGCACCTGCGATTTTGCTGCCACCAGGATGTCGTCCAAGTACGGCCATATGAACACCCCTTGCACCCTTAATGTGGCTATGAGAGGTGAAAAGACTTTGGTGAATACCCTTGGATATGTAGCCAGGCTGAATTGGAGGGCGCAAAACTGCAGGTGTTGCCCTGCCACATGAAACCTGAGGTACTGCTGATGATTTCTGTGAATTGGGACATGGAGATCTCTCAAGTCCAGGACTGACCTGAAGTCTCCTGTGGCTTTTTTGACGAGAAAGAATCATGAGTACACCCCATGCTTTCTCTGCTCCGTCGGTACTTTGCATATAAACCGTTGTTTTAGCAGATGACTCACAATATTCCTTAGTGCCGCCACCTTGATTGGATCCATAGGCATTGCTGACCTCAGGAATTTTTAACTTGGTTGATGAAAAAATTCTATCCTGTAACCACTTGTCTTGAATGGTATTCTGCCAGACTCGGAGGTAGTGTTTAAGTCTGTCCCCAACCAGGTCCTGGCGCTGTATGGCGTCACTGTTAAGACTGTCTCCAGGTTCTAGCATCTCGTCCTTGGGTCTAACGAAATAATGCCCTGGAGGTTGAAGCCTGATTTCTCTTATAGGCTCTTCCTGGCCTATATGCCCGGGCTTCTTTGAATTCAGCTCCCCTGAATGATCTGTTGGAAGGAAATCCTCTGTCTGGTCTGCCTTGCGGCAGCCATACTGACTTTGCCCCTGTGTTATTATATTGTCAAGGTCCTTGCCAAACAGGTACGCACCAGCAAACGGCAGTGACAGTAATTTGTTCTTTGAATGTGAATCTGCCTGCCAGGGTTTCATCCACAAGGCTCTACGTGACACAATTGATGTGGCCCCTGATTTGCAGCCAGTTTTACAGTATCCATAGATGCTTCACAAATTCAACTGCCACTTGTAATTTTTGTCCCTGTTGGACTAAGGTCTGTCTTCTTACACCATCTAAAATATCCTTCTCCAGATTTCCATCCTCTGATCACACTTGATGTAACCGCCGATGCAGTAGCTGGTTTTAGAATAGATCCTGCAATGGAATATTTCTTCTTCAATCCTATATCAATTTTCTTGTCCATAGGATCTTTAAATGCTACAAGATCTTACAGAGGTAGTGTAGTTTTCTTGGAAATTCGATGCCGTCGAATCAGACGAGTGTCAGTGCTCTAACAAAAAGGCCGCGCCCGCCCGAGGAAATCGCCAGGTTCACTACCATCACTTCCTGCGTGCCCTCAGTCACAGCAGGGGCGTGCATAAGGAAGTCCTCGGCATTAACGCCGGCAAGGCTCCCTCCTGCAGTATCACTCGTCGTGGAGGGGTAGACATAACATAGGAGGCACGCTCTGGGATCCCCTCCTAAGGAAAGCAGGTATGCTGCAGCACACTCCGTGGGTCTCCTCTCTGGTCCATGCAGCAAACTAAAAAAAGACACTGGATGGAAGGGAGGGTGGTTTTATATAGGCGGTGTCTAATGTTTCTATTTTATATGCTGGTCAGGGGCATTCCTTTGGCCTTTATGATGTGCTTTATATATTACCCAGTGGCGTTTCATGACGTTTTGGTCTGGCCAAGGTTTTGGACCTTGGTGTTTGGGGTGCTTGCCCCTATTATTTTTTGTATGTCTGTTTTCCCTGGTTTGCCTCTTTTTCTTATGTGTTTATTCCTGTCATGCTGGCTTCACTCCCCAATTAAGGGGAAACTGATTATTATGTACCTTAAAAACAAAAGATGAATTAATGAATTAAAAGATAATCCTTAAATTGAATATTATGGGTTATAAAGTTTTGTCCTCAGCTTCATTCTAAAGCTCGAGGGGTGGCTCTTATTGACCAATCTCGCTTTTGAACACAGACTACTATTATAGACTGGATGCTCCAACGTGAAATTTATGCTAACAAATTTTTGGAAGAAGCCTTATTTTTTCAGTATTCACCTGCCACATTGCTCCTTACTCCTCATACACACACAAAAGCATATAATACTAGAGATAGTAGAGAGAGTAACATAGATAGATAGGCCGGCAGTAAGTGGAGGTCACATGACACAATGGGCCAGATTCAGATCTTTACCCTCTCATGATTTACACTCTTATGGGCAAAACCATGTTGAATTGCAGGGTAGGTAAAATGAACGTTAATGTTTGCATGCAGGGAGAATACTTTATCTTTGCTTATTGCACACAGATACTGACAAGTGTTACTGTTACCAGTGACATAGGGATAGAGGTCGCCATTGCGCCCCAATATATCTCTCCTATAGAGTGTAAGATTGTGGGCCTCCTTCCCCAGTCATGTATTAATGAGTGTCAATTTGTAATGCGCTATGTAATATGATGTGATCGCCACTGGGCCCATACTAGCTGGGCTGCGGGTAGTGACAACCAGCCAGGAGGGGGTCCCAAGAATATTGTTTGCACCTGGGCCCATGAACCTTTAGCTACGCCCCAGACTGTTACACTAAATGAATAACAGTAGTGTGTTGGTAGAAGTGTACCAACTCTAAACAAATGGAAATGTCCACTAAAAAGTGACCAATGTCATATGATTAGGACTGTTTGAATATACACTGTTATACACTTGATTTATTCGAATAACCTCGGTATTACCTCACAAGAAGAGAAAAATAAGACAATTTATTATAAATAGTAAAATCAATAAAAATGGTAAACAACAAATATGCAGCAGATAAGCTGGAACAATCGTACAAGACTGAGCGCACAGCTGGCTGTGTGAAGTCAGTGTAGCTTATAACCCGGGAAGCTGATGGATAACACAGACAGAAAGCACACGGCGAGGTGCTGCTGCAGACGCTGTCCGGAGAGACTGCTAAGTGGGACGGCCGCTGACGCGTTTTGGGGGCTCCTCCCCCTTCCTCAGAGCGATGGTCATCCTACAGATGTGACATCTTCTTATGGGGCGAGTGATTGCATTCCTTCCTTGGTCTGAGTGTATTAACCCCATGGTGGGCGCGAAAAAAGGTTTTTAACAGTGTATATTCAAACCATGCATAATAATATTCAATATCTAAAAAACTATGACACCCACTTTATGAAAACGTGACATATTTTACATGCAGAGACAAAAATGGTATAGAGAAAAGAATACATATAAAAGCGATCGTGAATACACAGGTAGTGAAAGGGTTACTGGAGTAAAAAACAAAGCCTATATTGGATTGAATAGTGAATGCAAACAAGGCTGTGTTGTGATGAAACTTTGTTACAAATGTTTGCAATAAAACCTATAATAATAATAAACGTTAACATACAAGTGTTACCATGCTAAGTGTGTATACCCATATTAATAGAGAAAATCTTCAGAAAAGGATTGCTGATTATAACATATGAATATAGTCCAAAAAAAGATTACAAACTTCAGCTAATGTTATAACAGATATAGCACTTTTATAACAGAATAGCACTTAAATCCGTACTTAAGATTTCATATGCAATGTACAAAATATTGATTTTACTATTTATAATAAATTGTCTTATTTTCCCTTTTAATTCATGTCCTTTTTCCTATTTCTTGTGAGGTAATACCGAGGTTATTCGAATTAATCAAGACACACAAGATTTTATGAACTTTATTGAACTTTATATTATAACAGTGTATATTCAAACAGTCCTAATCATATGACATTGGTCACTTTTTAGTGGACATTTCCAGTTGTTTAGAGTTGGTACACTGCTCCCAATACACTACTCTTCGTTATTCATTTATCCTGCTTTTGGGGTTTGGGTGTAACCCCCTATATTTGTAGTGTTAGGTTGAGCCCATGTGTATATTTTAGAGCGCTCCAAACAGTTATCCCTTTTTTCCTTCGCTTATAGTTACTGTTACACTGTTATTAGACTGTATAGATCTGAATATGGCCCAATGTGAGTAAGTTTACTTCAGAGTGTGTAAATGGGTCATCGCTGGATCTCTTCACAAGTTATGACTTATGAGCTTTAATCACATTCTTCACAAGGGGACATTGGCCTAAATTCACTAAGCGGGGAGATTGCAGGGATTGTACTGAACCTTTGATTTGCGCCTAGGGGGTCAATCAATTGATGGGATCATAATCCCCTCAATCCCATGTCCTCCTACAGTATGTGTAGTGTCAGATGCTGCCCTAGACAAGCTATATATACTCCCTATGCCTAAGCTCCGCTCTTCTTACACTGTGTGTATATATATATATATATATATATATATATATAATATTTTGTCCGTTGGTTGAAACAGTACAGATTTTATAGCATGTTCATTTATTAATTTTTTTATGAAGCATGGTGTCGTGATTATGTAAATCATAATCTAATACACATTTCAAACAACTTATTAACCCCTTCCCGCCCTGCGCCGTATATATACGGCCCAGCGGGAAGGTCTGTAATGACGAACGCCGTATATGTACGGCGCTTGTTTAACTGTCACTCCCGCAGCATCGCGGGGTGACAGTATAGTAATGGCAGCTGTCACTGACAAAAAATATTAAAAATAATAGTGAAAAAATAATAATTAAAAAATAAAAAAGTAAAAAAACTAAATCTATCGTTTCCGTGTCATTTTTTTTTAAAAAAAACAAAAAATATATTTTTTACTCTACTTACAAAAGCTGGCATAGTAATAACGGTGGTTACTATGTTCAGCTTTTGTGAATGAAACTAATGTGAATATTTCCAGCATTTTCACGTTAGTTTCATTCACGATAGCCCGCATAGTAACTGTCGTGAGTACTATGCCAACTTTTGATTAAAAAAAACCCTGCCCGCCTTGACAGGAAAAACGTTCACGCTATAAAACATCAATGGGGTCAAACTGCTCACTGTACCTGTATATGAGGGGTGTAGCTTATAATATTGCATCACTTGTTGGGGGATTTTACTCTACTGATACAACCGGTGGCTCTGCAAATGCAACATGGCGCACTAAAACCATTCCAGCTGAATCTGTGCTTTCATTCTGACCCCTGCGGTGTCCTCAAATAGCGTTTTACAACCATATATGGGATGTTTCTAAAATCTGCAGAATCAGGGGATTACATTTTAAGTTTTGTTTCATGGGTAACATCTGTCCTGGTTAACATCGGTGCAGTTTTCTAAATGGGGTCATTTATGGGGGTATCTATCACGCAGGCCCCTCAAAGTCACATCCAACGTGAACTTGCCCCTAAATTTTTGAAACTTTAAAATTTTCTTAAAATTGCAAAAAATGTCTACTAAGTTTTTGAGCCCCCCTACCGCCCTAAAAAAGTTAAAGGTGGTTTAAATGATGGCAACAGAAAGTAGACATATTGAAATTATTATTTATTAACTGTTTTGTGCGGTATGACTATCTGTGTTACAAGCAAAAATTGTAACATTTTAAAAATGGCGAAATTTTCGCATTTTTCATGACATTTGCGCATTTTTCACAGAAAAATACAGACTGTATCAATCAAAATTTACCACTAACTTAAAGTACAATTTGTCACAAAAAAACTATCTCAGAATCAGTTTGATAAGTAAAAGCATTAAAAAGTTATTACCACATAAAGTGATACATGTCATATTTGAAAAATAGGGCTTGGTCATTAGGGACCAAATAGGCCGCGTCATTAAGGGGTTAAGGCGGTAAGTGATAATTGGCCCAATACTTGTGTAGTGTGTACCAACTTAAAAGCAAGAGCACAAATGAGCCGAATCTAGTACTGAATATTAGACAAAAGTAAAGACACTTTATAGATAAACATTTGCACATATCTAAGCTCACTAACCTGACAGCAGTATAGACTCCACAGCAATAATAGACCACCAAAAACACTTACTAAAGGTATAGGAATTGCCAAACTTACTAAGAGTATAGACTTTAAGCATATGAATTGTGCTAACAGCATAGGTAACACTGATGAAGTCATATAGTATTTATTTAATTGTATTTTAATTAACAGCAATCTTGGCCTAATTCAGATTAGAGAACGCTATCTGTAAAAAAGAAGTCTGTACCATATGACAGAGTGATCTTACCTTCTAACTGCAAATTCCTAATGCACTGGCTAATTATTAAGTATGAATTTGGCGCCTTCCTAATTTTGTGTGATTATTTTGTCATTTAATATAGAATACTCACAAGCAAAAAATGTACATAAAATTACATGAACTTATTCTGCGCTTGGATCACTAGACAACAGAGGTGAAACTATGTATGACAGGCTCAGTGGCCAAAACCATGTTGAATTGCAAAGGAAATAAAATTAATGTTATTGCATACATGCAGGGAAAATACTTTGTTTGTAATACTGTTTACAGTTATGTTTACAATTAATGGCAACTCCCCTAAAATTCAAAATGGCTTTATCCACTCGTTTGTAAATCATGCAAAAGACGATAGTTTGTAAAGTTTGATCTGGTCCACTGTGTGGCACCTAATAAATATGCGATAATAATAAAAACACTTATTAACTTTACCAATGGTAAAATAAATACAAACACCATATCTGATGAAACTTATTATGACTCAGCAAAATAATAATAGAAAAAGTTTGATCTGCTTCAAGAGACCTTGCACAAATATATAAAGATAAGAAAAACAAAATATAGATGTGCGCAAATTTTATACCAAAAAAAGTCAATGAGGTAATATATAATATCGAATATATACCGTAATCGACTTAAGCAGATAAGATCCAATTCCAATTTTATTCACACTATAAAATGATATCTTAAAACAATATGTTAAAACAACCACTGTGAATACTGTTGATATCATAAAAATTGTTGGTCCAATATACAGTCAATCCATATATGTATATATCCTCTTCTTATATATTAAGGATACTGGGTTCCCAATAGTATGTATAAGGAAAACAATATAGTTATTGAAATTGCACTTAAATAAAGGTGGAACATGCACTCACTCAAACTTGGATAGCTGCATAAGATCATGTTGCTCACTCGGATGTTTTGAGGCGAGGAGAGAGGGGGTCCTCCGGGTTATTCACTCCTACCGAATTATCGGTCATGGGACACGCCAATGCGTCAGCCCGCTTGATGGCAGACTTGCAGCGTTGCCGCACGCCGGGATCCGAATTTATTGATATTTCATTATAAAATTATATACAACAAAATAGTAAAAATACAAAAAAACACAACAAAACAAAAAAAATGGAATCAAACACGATATATGTTATGCACTATGTACTATATTGTTTATGAAGTAAAGTATAATAAAGATTATGTATGATTTTTAAATGCACATGAGGTAATCGGCTGAAGCAGTTGTTCTTTTTCTTTTTTTCTTAATCTGTCTGGTCCCTTTAATTTTGAGCACGAATGCCGATTGGTCAATTTGAACAATAAATACTGATCAGGAGAAGACGGACCACACTTCCTGCCTTTTGAGAAAGCCGTGTGGATCGCAGCGAAACGTGTCAAGGTTTCAGGACTGCACAGAGCACTTTTTAACTTCAACCACCTAATACCTCCATTTACCTCTTCTTAATTATATCCGGGATGCAATAATCTTCTTCCCTAAACTGGGGGGAATAAAACATTAAGAGCACTTGCATGGAGCACTTTTCTACATGCACGGAGCACTTTTTGCCACCATCTAATTGGAAGCTACCACATGCTGGAGCTGAGTTGGGAGTTGGATTCAGCAGCTGGCAGCTGTGTGTTACATCCCGAATTGACATCCCGATCTTCGTGTATACACACGGAGCCTGGCGTGCGGCAATGCTGAAAATCTGTCGTCAAGCGAAAGGGCTGACACATTGGCGTGTCCCGGGACCGAGAATTCGGTAGGAGTGAATAAACCGGAGGACCCCCTCTCTCCTCTCCTCAAAACATCCGAGTGAGCAACACGATCTTATGCAGCTATCCAAGTTTGAGTGAGTGCATGTTCCACCTTTATTTAAGTGCAATTTCAATAACACTATTGTTTTCCATATACGTACTATTGGGAACCTGGTATCTTTAATATATAAGAGGAGGATATATACATATATTTAACATATCATTTTATAGTGAGAATAAAATTGGAATTGGATCTTATCTGCTTCAGCCGATTATATATTAGATATTATATATTACCTCATTGACATTTTTTGGTATAAAATTTGCACACATCTTTTGTTTTTCTTGTATTTAGACTGTTCTTGTACAGTTATTGTGGGGTTAGAGGTAATTCCCCCACTAGGTGTTGTGGCATTACATTGGTCACCGAGAGTCCGCCATCTCTTGCTTAAATATATGAAGATAACTACTGTGATCTGTTGTAAAAGTGTCAATAGTAATATATACAGAAGATTTTTCCAAACAAATAGATAAATAAATGAAAAATGTTACCTTCCTACACTAATAATATGTTGGAAGTAGCTTTCCTAACCAAGCGCCGATCATATACAGTATCTTGGCCTTCCTGCACGACAGTGCCCAAATCAGATTATGGAGCAATAACCACAAACCATTTAAAGTTTGCAAAATATACTTGAAAAACACCCATTAGATGTCTCAAAAATCATGCAGCTCGAACCACCCCTTACCTCCAGATAGAGGTTTTGCAGCCTCCTGGTTATTTGCTACCTTTCATGTTTTAGAGCTTCCATGATGTGTGAGACATTTGATACTCATATGGCTGTTTTTAAAGTAATTTTTGCCAACTCTAAACGGTTTTGCTTTGTGTATCTGATTTGGGTACTGTAGTAGTAGGGACAACATATAAGCTTCCATCGTGGCGAAGCTTCGTTGTGAGGCTGGTCGGCACTTAGAGCCAGTTTGAGATCTGCAATTCAACATGCTTTTGCTTAAGCTGGCCATACACTATAAGATAAATTGTTCCAATCGAAAGAGTGGGTAAAACCATGTTGAATTGCAGGGGGGTAAAATTGAATTAATTGCAATCAGTATTACAGGTGAAAGATGATGTTTCCTAATCCAAGTCTAATAACAGTGTAACAGTAAAGCTGGTCAGTATCTATGTGCAAAAAGTATTCTCCCTGCATGCACACACTGACATTCATTTTACCTCCCCTGCAATTCAACATGGTTTTACCCACTCTTGAAAAAATCCTTTGATTGGGACAATTTATCTTATAATGTATGGCCAGCTTTACTCTTGACTTAAGCTGGCCATACACTATAAGATAAATTGTTCCAATCTAAGCATTTTTCAAGAGTTGGTAAAACCATGTTGAATTGCAGGGGAGGAAAATTGAATTAATTGCAATCAGTATTACAGGTGAGAGATGATGTTTCCTAGCACAAGTTTAATAACAGTGTAACAGTAACACTGGTCAGTATCTGTGTGCAACATGCAAAAATAAAGTGTTCTCCCTGCATGCAAACACTGACATTCATTTTACCCTCCCTGCAATTCAACATGGTTTTGCCCACTTTGGAACAATTTATCTTATAGTTTGTGGCCAGTTTAAGTGAGTGCAAATCTGAATCTAGCCCTTTGTTTTAATTTTACCTATATCAAAAGTTTTAGCAATACACACTTTATTCTCTATGGGCTCTATTTATAAAATCTGGTATTATGCGATAGCGCCAGTTTTTAGTGAAAAAATCGCCTTTAAATACCAAAAAGTGTATTTAAAAAGAAGCATTGATGGTGGAAACTATAGATTCCACCGCCAATGCATATGTCTTTGCAGGCCCATTGTTCTGTATACGGGCCGGCACCTTTCGCTTATTTATAAACGCTGAGAAAACTGTGTAAATTGCTATCACACCATGCGATGCTTAAGGCCACCCACCAACTCTCCTAATTGGTGGATAGCATCCCCCCTCACCTTCTCTCCCTTTTGTCTACCATTACTCCCCCCTCCGTCCCTTCCAAATATGAAATAAATAAAAAATTAGTAATAAAAAATATTTTATATCTCTTATTATGATTTTTATGTTAGTAAGCATGCCCTAACTACTTTCCTGTGCTTTTTGTGAAATATTTTCTTACCATTTTCTTACCATCTTAGTCTTGCCATTAATTAAATTATCATTATTAATTATTTCTTACCTGTTTCTTACCTACTAGATATTTTCTCTTTAATCACTTAAGAACATTGGTTGTATCCTAAATCCATTAAATGACTTTAATAAATTAAATTTAATTACTAAATCAATTAAAATAATATTAACATAGCTGTTTATACCTTCATTTGTTGAAGTAGATTTAGATGCAGAAGAATCACTTCTAGATTCCACTTTAACAGCTCCTGTACTTGAAGCGGAAGTGCCCCTAAAAGAGAAATAGAATTGTTGGCAGAGTTTCATCTGCTTAAAAACTTTAGAAATTTGACTAATTAAAATAAAAAAAAACTGTCAGATCAGTATTATATGAAAAAAACAAAAAAATTTTTAACAGGTGGTTACAGAAATAACACTATTACAGTAATATCTAATCTTTAAAAACAATTTAAAACTTAAACTTACTTTAAAGGATTTTAACCTACAGAAACATAGTAACATTCAACTTTTTAGTTAATATTAGATGAGTGCCAATAAGCATGTTTTGGTTCTAAAAATATTTCTTGTTTTAGTTTTGGATTTTTAAATTTCTATAAAAAATTGCTAAAATTTCTAGTCAAATTAGACCACCTCATTGCTCACAATATTGTTTGAATTATTATTATTACTTATATGCTTGTCTCAAAGATTAAATCATGCACACAAATGATGGATAACACATGGATGGTACATTGAAACTGCAAATGACTCACTAATACCTCATTCAGGTTACAAAAACCCTGGCTCTGTTTAGCTGGGTCTTAGACCATGCTAAAAAAAGAGGGTTCACATTAAAAGCTACATTACTACTTAAAAACTAATCGCCCTTACAAGGGCGCCCCTAACTGGAACGTAATCTAGGATAACTAAATACTTTTCTCAACAAAAACATGTTATGTTTCTACTTGTATAAGCTCATCAGGAGATAAAGGGCAATTAACAATAAATCAGTTTGAATACAAATATAAAATTAGACTTGTAGGATAAAACTGATTCCCCAGATTCAGCCACAGTGTCGGACTGGGGCCCACCAGAGGAAATCATTCTTGGGGCCCACCCTCAGTTATAAAAAAATAATGCTAGGTCTTGGGGCCCACCGGATGATTCTCCTGTTCTCTGGTGGGCCAGTCCGACACTGCTCAGCCAGATGCACCTCACCAGAAATTGCTAGAAATAAGTGTTTCTGCTGACAATCACACTGGGTCACATATGGTAGACCCCAGCTCAGGATGTGACCAGTACAAAAGTGAGTCAGCACAGTATAAATAGGAACTCCCCCAGTTATTCATTTACAGCACCTAATTTGAAAAAGGGCTCAGATCAGCTGCAACTGTGACCTCACAGGACCAAAAAATTTCCAAAATACAGAAAATGCACAGCCCAGTTCTGTGTTCCAAGCCCTCATTCTGTGTCAGGAAGTATTGGAAAATCCACTTGGAAAATCCACTCGGTCTGGAGTATCAACTAGTTGCCTCTCCTGACTGATTTTGGTACATGGTCTATTCCAACAAATCTAATGGATAGCTGGTCTGTAGGATGATGGCTTCTCATATGTCGAGCCATGGGAGTGGCTCTTTGATGTTTAATGTCCGTTATATGTTTGCCAATTGATCAGTGAAATTCTGTATGGTTTTGCCAATGTATTCTAGACCACATAGGCTAGTGGCTCTGTATATGACTTCTGTGGATCTACTTGATATAAATCTTAAAGACCTTGCCTGAGTTCTTGCCGATAAATGTTTTTAGTGGGCTCACAAAATGGCAGCTTACACACACACTACATCAAAAACATCACGCTACCTGTCCTTCCAGCCTGTGGGTACGGCTTCCAAGAGAGTAAAACATTTTATGCAAAAATAATTTGGAGCTTAACTGTTCCTAAATCTTATAGTTGTAAAGCCCCCCAAGATTCTTGAGTCAAAAATATGTTCACTTGGCGGCACCAAGTAAACATATTTTCCCNTCAAGCTACCTGTGTCTTTTGCACCCAAGTCCTGGATCAAGCCTCAGTAAACCTGTCAAACATCTGTACTCCCTGCATCTCACCGGCACCAGTCCGGTCTCTGACAAATTCACCCGTACCATAACTGCTTAAGGACAGGAGGACCCTGACCATCACCAGCCCCTGCGTACGCTTCTCAGGATCATATGTCTGTTTCATGTGCGGTTGGACCTGGCCTCCCTGTCTGATCAGGAAGTTGTTCAAAGGTTTAGGCTTAACAGCACCAGCCTCCTGAGCCTTTATGAGCAGAGAGTGTATTTGGAGCTTGATACAGCCCGGTGTTAGGCAGTGTCTGGGTGGAGGTTAGGTTGTACTGCGCGTCTATAAGACTTAAAACTCGCCGGTGTGAGAATTCAAACTCGACAGTATGAGAAATGAAAGTTGCAATGAAATACATAACTCGCCCTCAAACTCACCCTAAAACTTGCATGTGAGAAATTCTCGACAACAAAACGCGACCTATAGTAAATTTCCCCCAAAGTGTTTTTTTTTTATTATATGTTATGTATAGTTTTGTTTTATTGAAGTCTTTAAAAGAAATTTATTATTTTTTTTTTTTTTTAAATCATCGCTCTGTGTTCCTTTTTCAATGCAATTATACTGCAATCTTTGATGTTTGTAAGCAATTTTATATGTATTTGCCAGATATTACTTTACTAAATTCCTTCACATCAAAATAGTATAACTAACATGGGGCCATTTCTGGAGACAACAATTCCAATTCCTTAAAACAATTATGGCAAAGCCACCTCATAAACACAGCAAAGTATTTATGAGTCCCAGAAATAAGCAACTGACACTGGTAATGTTAAGTCTTAACCAGTGACCTGTTCCCAAAGTGTAATAAATATGTAGTACTATAGAAATAGATGAAAAAATTAACAATAATACAGCAAATACAAACAACAGTAATAATAATAAAAAAGATCCTTTAGTTATAAAGGCCTACAAATATAGCAGTTATGCAAAAGGATTTACCATTCATCTGTGAAGTCTAGTTTTATTGTACTTGTGGATGTTCCTTCTGTGCTATAATGCAACTGCAAAACTGGCTCGATTGTTTGATCTTCTGTACTTGGTTTATCATATTCTGCTGTAAGGGACATAGTCTCAACTTCTGAACTGGGCTTTTCACATTGTGCTATAAGAGATATTAAAAGATAGATTAAAAAAGACAACATTCAAGCTTTAACATGAATAAAAAATGAAACAAACTAATATTTTCAAGATCACCATATTATGCTCTTTGCAGTTAACTGCTAGCACACATCCATATTAAACAAAAACATCAAGGGTTATGCTGGGTACACATCAGAAAGATCATCTTTCCAATCATATAGTCACTGACCTCTGTCTGTTGAATAATTTCTATGACAGTACCAGTATTTTGTTTTACTTTTTTTATTACTAATAAATACATGATATTTATATTGTATATAAGTAAACAATAAATAAATATATTTTTATATAAAAAATGGCAGAGACCTGAGTTGGGGGGGGCCCATTTAAATTTTGCTATGGGGCCCCCAAATTCTAGTTACGCCCCTGACACAGACTGCAGGAATCAGCAGCTGATTCCTGCCCCTCACTCNCCCTCCCTCCTCCTACTGTCTGAGCAGCAGTACAGTGTGTCTGGCCTCTCTCTCCCTCCACATAACAGCCCTTGTAGCTGTACAGATTAACCCCTGCATTCCTGCCTCCCCCTGTCTGTCATCACTGCCACCTCTCCCACTNTTCTTTCCCTCCCTTAAAAAGTAAAAAAAAAAAATCCTGGAATAAAATATTTTTTATTATTTGCTAATTATTAATTAATTGTTATTATTTATTCATTTATTAGAAAGCAAAGTGGGGGGGGGCAGAGGGGAGTGTATATGCTGCACTGAGCAGCTATGTGACTGGTAACACTTGCCCTGTGTGAGGTGTGTGGTGACTGCTATACACCAGGCAGCAGCTTCCAGCAGGATATACAGGAGACACTGAAGCTCCCCTCCTGTATATCCTGCTGGAAGCTGCAGCCTGGTGTATAGCAGTCACCACACACCTCACACAGGGCAGCTTCTTCTGGATGTCCCTGCTGATAGAGCGGCAGACTCTCCTCCATTCATATCCACGCTGAAGTCCTAGCTCCGCCCCCCAAGGGAGGGAGGGAGTGAGGGGCTTCAGTGTGCTGTATACTGTCTCCTCAGTCCCTGTAGTGAACGATCCTGCCGTAATGCATTGTGGGCAATAACTTCCTACATCGCTCTGCAAATCTTTGTAGTGTGTACTGGGGTGAG
>JABWIB010004074.1:20779-37876 GCA_016617825.1 Platyplectrum ornatum
ACCAGACTCTTCAACATGACCCATTCCACCAGGTAAATAATACTCTGCTCCTGAGCTTCCCCCTGTCACTCACCTGGTTTTAATTAACTAAATGGTATTTACCATATAGTTCATTAANCTGATTGTCTTATAAACAGGTGGTTACCATAGCAACTGATTGCTACCTGATTTTACCTAGTGAAATGGGTCTTGGTGGCAATTATACTATACATGATCCAGTCCAATGTTTTTTAGAATAAGTATTTTATAATCGCAGGAAATTAGATGGCCTTAAAGTTCATTAAAGCCTTTAATGATTACTATTGTCTGACATAAGAAACAATTGCATTACATGTACAATGTTTGACACATACAGCTGCGCCTTCTATAATGAGTTTATTGCAGTAATCTTCTCCCATAGCATAGCTGGGCTGGTGGAAGCATTAAATAATGAATATGGCCCACTTCCGCTCATTAGACATAGTCATTTGCATTGAGGAAATTTGGGTGCTTTGTTATCCAGTACAGTGTGTGGGCGAGCAGGCTTGTACCGTCATGAATATACAAGTGTGAGTGGTGCAGTCACTACACGCAGGTCAAAGGTCTCCTGCCGAGCTGGCTCTGCTGGTCTGTCTTGATCTAGACACCTAGACGAGAACTGTCATCGAACCATTACTATCTCATCCTAATCACAGATCAGNAATAACATCTCACTGTACCTTTTATAAATTATTTATACAGGTGAGGAAGGGGGAGGCTGGGATAATTGCCCTGGTGCACCTAGAAATGTAATCAAGGTTGCCAATCAATCAAAAGCTCCACCACCTGGATGGTAGAAGAACATATTTTGTNGTTAATGGGTTGTCCAAGCAGGTCGTTTTAAGTACAGGATCCCTGCACTCCCAGGGACAAGTGCAGCACTTGCAGGACCCGAGAACCTCATGGGCCCCTGGAACCTCACCTGCTTCTTACTTATCTTTCTTATCTTTCACAATTGGTGCTTGGTGATGCAGTTGTGGNTTTGCGAAATAGGTTGCAGATGACCTCTTATTGTGAAATGCGTCACAAACCAGGGTAGTTTGTGAAATACCTGGGTAGCTTCAGCAGTGTGAACNGGGTTAGTCATCAGGGTAATTCACAGACCCAGCAAACTACCCTGGTAGTANAAAACTGAATTACCAGGGCTATTAGTGTGAATGGGGTATTATTTTCTGGTTCTCATACATATGGAAATGTATATGTAGAGGTTTGGATTTGGTGCATTATTATTATTATTATTATTATTATTATTATTATTATAATGAACACTTTTACTATTTTTATTAACATTTTAACATATTATTGTAGAGTGGTTTCCCTTCACCTGCACAGAAAGTTGTATAGATCCAATATTATTATTTTTATTATTTTCTATTATTTATGGGTCAGTATAAAAGCTCCGGAGTATATTTAATTGAATAAGAACTGTGAGGAACAAATCAAACCCTAATATATTCTAGAAACAATCCTGATAACTGATACGTAGACGACGACTAATNCTAACACCAGTACAATCCCCCTGACTCAGGGCAGTCCGCCCTGATAAAATAAATAAATATTTCAGCTGTAGCAATCTCAGATCTGGCTTTGAAATAGCAGAATATGTTTTATTTTATTTTTTCACTGCTCTTTGCTTTGAAACTTCAAAGGACATCTCTGTTATTACACAGCGGGTACACGGCTCCCTCTACTCTATCACATGGGGAACAATATGTCCTGTGACCGTATTAATGCTATCTATCAGGAATGTAATTATATGCTGCAGCCAGCACTTCACCCAAAGGAGATCTTCAACTACTAATTACTAAAATGAATANAAAATACTGTACTCCTCCTTTATAGACCAGCAAGGTGGAACTACCAAAAAGTGGTNTAATTGTAGCCCCAAACATTATATAGTACAAACAGTTGCATTGTATGTATAGAAGTGTTCCATAACTGTCCCAATCCCATGGGCCACATAAAAACAAAAAACATAGGGGAAGATAAGTAATAGGAATGGTAATTTGGTAATTTCAGGATGTTACATATGTCCCTGGTTTCTACATGTTTATTTTAAAACCCTAGGAAAATTGTTGTGGTGTACAGTGTGATTGTATACGTAATTTTGGCTTTGCTAAACATTAAGGGATCCTGGAGTTGTGGATGGAAAGACACATATGAATATATATATATATATATATATATTTATATATATATACTGTATATATATGTATACTGTATATTTAAAGGAAATATGAACATTTGCCAAAACATTATAACCACTGACAGGTGAAGGATACACCATGGATATTGCTAAACATTGAGGGTTCCTGGGGTTATGGATGGAGAGAGAGGACCAACTCCATCCATTAGGCTCATGTCTTTAGAGCATAGAGAGAGGGTAAGAAAGTGGGAAATAGAGAAAAAGAAAGAGAGAGAGAGTTGGAGAGAGAAACAGAGAGAGACGTGCATAAAAATATACAGATCATCCAAAATATCAAAACCACTGACAGGTGAAAGGAAACACTATTGGGCATTGTTCTGAGGGTAAACCTTAGGTCCTGGCATTGATGAGGGTGATTTATTTTATATATTNGGCTGGTTGTCTGAGGTCTAGGTGGACAAATTCACAAGATGGTTATTGGCAGGCTTTGGTACTTTTGTACAACACTGGAGCTGTAATCAACATTGGAATGGAAAAACTCAATATAACTCTGTCCACAATTAGGCGTGATGATACAAGGTTCTTTTGATACCATTCTCAATGCGTGTAGCGTGCATTTCAGATTTAACCTATACTCATGCATTTCAGATTTACCTATACTCATGCAAATAACAGACGTAATAGAAAAGAAAATAAAAGGGAAAAACAAGACAGCAGAGAAGCTAGAAGGACAGAACGGAGGAAGGACAGACAGAGGGACTACATGGGAGAATGAGTGGAGGGCTGCCTTTTTGGCCATGCATATAAAAATTTTTGTAGAAGCAGAGGGTGATGGGAGCAGAAAATCACATATTTGCTGGTTAATGGTGTTTGAATGAATCGTCATGATGATTGGGAATTGTAAGTATATATACTTCAATAGATTGTGATAAAAAAAAAAATTAAGGGCTGGAAGATAGAATAGCAAATTCAATAGGTTAGCATCCATTGTGGAAGTCTGGATCTGGATCTGGTATGTAGTGTGTACCCATCTTTAATGAACACTGCATCACGACATCTGAGAATACCACAGTATGTTCTCTCCTGGGTTATGCTGGGTTTCAATGATATTCTAAAGATATTCTAGTAACTTGATGGAGTAAAGTGATCTGTGGCAGTGTCTGGATTGGAAATACATAATTTGCAGGACATCCNCTGGGCCAGTCATTATACTGCTGGATGTAGTTTTTTTCATGTTGAATGATAAACGTCTCCACTCAGTTCACCACATCTGCATCATAAGATCAGACCACGAAACCACGGAGAGCGTAACCGTTACATAGACAACATGATATTATCCTCAGGAAGGAGCAGGAGTCATCCTCCACAGTTGGATGCTGAAGAATATAATTTGGGGTGAGTTCATGTCCACTGTTAACTGTTTCACCGTCCCTTCCGCAAATATAGGTGTTCTAGATGGGACTTGTGGGATTTGGGCTAAAATCATTCTAGTAGATGGCCAGCTTAAGTAGACCAAGAGGAAAGCTATGCAGAACTGAAAGTCATTATCAGATGTCCAGATATGTTTCATATAAATTACATATCTGAATCAATATGATATGCACAGACATTTCTGCAGGATAAGTGGAAATATGTCTTGCAGAAAAGCCTGGCCTAAATATATACTTATATATGGGCAAAACCATGATGAATTGCAAGGGAGGTAAATCTGTTGCAATCAGTATTAGAGGTGAGAGATGATGTTTCCTAGCCCAAATCTAATAACTGTAACAGTAACACTGCTCAGTATCTGTGTGTGATAAGCAAAAGTAAGGTAGTCTTCCTGAATGTAAAGAGTAACATACATTTAACTCCCCTGAAATTCATAGTGGTTTTGCCCAGGTGTAACTTTCCACCTGTTTTCCTCTTATTTTCAAACTTTGGATCCGGTCCCAGATTTAGCAGAATTTCTCCATATGTTGCTTTATAATCTGTATGCGGAATCTAGGCCATGTGTGATGTGGTGATGGAATCCTAATTCTTTAATCCTGTTTTTAGGGCTGTTTTCACAGGAAATGTCTGACCTCAGACCTGATGTTTCCCAGGATCTGACTGTTTTTATGTATTACCATTAAACATCTTGGCATGACATGAGTGGCCAAAAATCTAAAAAATATTAAATTCTAAAATATTGAACCGAGCAATGATACCAA
Organism: Platyplectrum ornatum; assembly: GCA_016617825.1. NCBI lineage: Eukaryota > Metazoa > Chordata > Amphibia > Anura > Limnodynastidae > Platyplectrum > Platyplectrum ornatum. The sequence continues at coordinate 25,136 of JABWIB010004074.1, forward strand.
TTCTTTCCAGCTGTATGGGTACTACCTATTCCAGCATAACTTAGTAGGCACTCAATTTAGGATGTGTAATGTGGGGTTTCCATGCATGATACCAGACTGTGTGAGGCAATGACGCTTACAGATTTAGTAATAATTGCTAGTCCCGATGAGCCTAACACACTATACCAATCTACCAGCAAATATCTCCTAACCTTCTGTCATTGTCACTGTGTCCTACTGGCGTAACTATTGTGGAGCAGAGGTAACGACTGCTGTGGGGCACAGTGTCCAAGGCGGTCATCCACCCTGCACCCAATGTGTGTGCAACAGTATAAATCTGTCAGCTTCTGGCAGACTAGAGCTAGAGAGTGCTCTGCACTCAGAGACTCTGGGTTATACCTATACAAATCTTGAGTTGAAAGCAATTGACATCTTCTAGCAGGGTAATAGAGAACTATTCCACACAGGATGGCACAAAGCTGTCAGCTGCTGCCAAGATATTTATAACAGCTTCCTCTCAGTTATTCCACACTGTGTACTTCTAGGTTGACAGGTTATTCTGAGCCCCCAAACAGATGTCTTCTTTGGCCCCTGCACCCCCTCCATCTATATACCTATATGTTAATATGTTCATTATATAATTAACATAGTGTAAACAAGATATTAAGTTATATAAAGCATTTATTTTTCCTAGGAAAGCTGTTGCAGAAAAAAATATCAACCTCCAGCAGGTTCCAACCAAGAGAGAAATCATCATGAAGATTTATTTCCCTGAACAATAATCCTTAATGTCTGTGAATATGAGAAATGTGAAGAACAATTTAGTTGTGACGCTTTGAAGAGTTACAGCCAAAAATCTCTATTGTATGAGGACCGGACAGATGTCACCCTAATTTTAAAGGGTTTATGATACAATAGAGTGCAATGCCCCATGGCACTGGACAGAATACTGAACCTTCATCAAACAGTGTGACATATGGTGAAGTTTTTTCTTAATGGAAATCTCTACTATTGTATGATGTTGCTGTTTTATGATGAGATTTTGATTTTGATTTATAACATGATTTTCATTTTTTTTATAAGGTGTAAGGTATTTTGTGAAGTGTGGTTGCAGTATTAAAACATCTGGATATTTTGTGAATTTACATTCACATTTTGTTTTATTCCTATTGTGTGGTCTTATTGTTTTGTTTTGTGATCTTGCCATTTAGTAATATTATACCACATCCAGATTACCAACAAAATCTGGGTATTTCATGAAATTGCCTTTTAAAAAACATGTGTAGTTTTACCTGGGTCTTTGATTAAGGCATGTCAATCATGTTTTAAAGTCAATTACAGTTTTTACTACTATCAACACGGGTGGTGATCTGAATGGTGTTGACCCAGGATTTTCAGTAAAATCCCAGAATATTCCCAGGTAAACACTGTAATATGAACAATGACAGAAGGTCTGCGCCCTCTCAAATACCCCGAACCTGGGTTTTGCCAGGGTGGTAATCAGAACATGGTATAACTCGTTGTTTGTAATGAAGTGATACATTAATGGTTTGTGAAGCAGTGTTATTAAGTTGAGATGCTACTGATTTGTTTTGTTGCTGTTTGTGATGCAATGTTGGCATAATAATGACATGAGGCTACGTTTTGTTACAGGCTCTTGCTATTTTGTGATATTGTTGATTTGTGATGTGATGTTGCTATTTTGTAATATTATTGTTTTACTATAGTTACACTTTTGTAATGCAATGTTACTATTTTGTGATATTGTTGATTTGTGATGTGATGTTGCTATTTTGTAATATTATTGTTTTACTACTTGTTTTAATAGTTACACTGTTTTAATACAATGTAACTATTTTGTGATTTTTCTATGTTACCATTTCTACTTCACTGTCTTATGTTTTCTTAGAAGAGATTGTTTTCTATAATAAATTTCTACAAAATTCTTATTTTATTTTATAATTATTTATTCATTAAAAACCATGAATGTGTGGCTGTATGAAAAACATAATGTCATAAAAAGATACAGTTAAATAAAATATTTCATGGGTAACAACAAAACCAAGTGCAGGCTTCCAGTTGACATGGACTAGCCCTACTCGTGCCAAACAATATAACTGAGACACTCAGCTCAGCTCTCCATCAACATTTCAGCAGTAAATTGGGCAAAAAATAATTTATTTTTACATTTTTGTTATTTTTAATAAATGGGGGGAATACAAAGGGAGAGAGGGTAAGCTGCCAGACATGTAACCACAGGTATCATATGGAGAATAAATCTATTCTGATGTTGTGAAGCCTCCGGGATTTTTAGTGTTTTGATAAGTAAGAACTAGAATCGGATTAGTTTCTATAGGCACCATCACCACTTTAACACAAACTATCCCAAGGTCTATATGCGAAACCTGTAACAGGTAGACTGAGAAATTCTGATTTTGCAGAAACATGAAAGTGACTTCATTATAGTATTGATAAAACAACCTATTCGTCATATTCAGTCACTGTTGACTTCTAATGAATGTTCACCATGTGTTTCCAGATTACTCATTTCTCTGTTTTTCCATTAAGTCTATTAATACAGTCTATTGGTTGAAAGCAGTTAGGATCCTGAGAAGCAATACATCAATTATCTCTTTGTAATGATTGCTAATTGCTTATGTCTAGCAAATGACTGGTCACAGCTGGAATCTGGACATGGGTGAACATGGAGGGTCACCAAAAGAATCTATTGCCAATGGAAGAGGAGATAGAGATCGTATCTGTCAGACAGCAGAAGACAGAACAGAGGTGAGTCCAAGACACCTTATCTAATCTCAGAGCCAGACACATCTCTGACCAACCGTCTGGAAAGAAGAATGTCCTGGACAGTGTCCTCAACTGAACAAAGTGACATGTTCTCCAGGGTCCTGCTAAGGGCTTCTCTGAGTGCTGATAAATAAACAGGATTATTGGAATTTTACTAGATCACTTCAGAATAAATAATGGATCAATAATGTTGCTTATTATCAATAGTACATAAACTGTCCATCTATAGATTAAGAAGGGCAATAAACGTCAGATAGCTCTGTAACCATTGCCTTCAAATGGCCAATGTCTTACCATGGCCTATCCAATGGGCAAATCCTTACCATGGCCTTCAGATGGGCAACCCCTTACTATGGTCTTTCTGACATCCTAACCATGGCCTTCTGGGTGGGCAATGTCTTACCATGGCCTATCCAATGGGCAAATCCTTACAATGGCTTCACATGGGCATCATTTACTATGGCCTATTCTGATTTAGCCATTAACACTTGATCCATGGTAATGGATTAATTCATTTTTTATTTTGACCAAGGGAATAATGAGGTTTGCAGATCAGCTTATATTGTCCAATGTAAATACCTACCCCTAAATCTGTATGCATGCATTCAGGTTACATTCTGCATACAAATTTGGGTTTGTGGAATTTCCAGCTCTGAACACATGCAGGATACACCGATGAATGATTTCTACATCTGAAATGGCTGTGTCCTATGTCCCATTTTTATGACTATAGGTAAAGATACTCTCAACACATTTACAACACCGTGAAAACCTCCATCCCAAATGGGGTCTTCAAAATGACCTTCTAAGTGACCTTTTGAGGTTTGTGACACCCCTGTGCACTTTCTCACATTACATGGGGCAGTAAGAGAAGATTAAGCCTACCCATGTAAAAATACTAACATACCCCCCCCCCCAAAGAGCAAAAGGAACGAAAACATAAATCCAACACAAGAAGTCATCAAACACAGAAGATGAAAATCAATCTGTGATTATCATCAAGAAAGGGAACAGAAATTCCAGATGTGACACTGAACTGTAAACAATCCACAAGAGATCTGAAACACAAATGTCTGCAACACGAGCCTGCAGTAAAAATGCTGAACATGTTTCTTGAATGTTTATCGAAAGTAACAAACCAGGAATATTTGTTTGGTTTATTGGAGTTTTTTTTATTAAAAGTCTTCAATATTAAATACTGCACATATTAATAAGCTGCATCCTGAATAATTATGTATTATTTTCGAGTGCTCCCATAAGTATTAGATTATTAGAGTTTCCAGGAAAGGCAAGGATTAGGCCAACATAGAGATCATCATTTCCAATCTGCTACCATTTTAAGTGGGCAACTGGAAATATTATGTGGGCAACTGGTTTTGCAAGTGCTCATGTGGTTGCCTGTATAGCGGATGCCTGCGTTCACCATTCCAACCATATAATGATCATAGCAGAATCTTAGCAGGTTATTAATTAGGCAAATAGGACTAAAGCCCCAGGCCCCCATTGTCAAAAAGGCCCATAGCGCTACAGCTAACAAAATCAATGGCCACACATCACTGGTCACTCTTATCGGCCTTTCATCATTTTTAGTCCCAAGCCCATGTGACATTTTCGTTGGGGAAAACAGGACAAATGAACTCCGCCCTGCGTCTGCTCAAATCCCGCCCCTTTTCCGCCAATCCTGACTGTCCCACTGGAATCGGGACACTTGGGAGGTATGTCTTAGGATCCGGTCCATGTTTTCTGTAGGATTTCAATACAGTAATGTCTACCCCCAGCACAGGGATGTTCTAGCTGTTTTCTTTGTCCAGACATTTTTATTGCCACCATTGTTTAATTGCAGTGTTATGTGTTTACTGCCTGTGTGACTGAGTGCTGAGGAGGCCTTTTAATGGTCCCATTAGCACATTGTTTTATGGTGGGCAGACTGGGGGCTGCTGTGTTTACAGTGGGACTTTTTTTGTAGTTTTATTTGGTTTTAATGTACAATTATCTAGAAACCAGAACATGCATCCTGTCACCTCTATGGAATCCACACAATAACATGAGCATCAGATATAGTGATGTGCGTATTGTACCCCCTCCCACGTAAGTGACTGTGACTGGAGATGTTGCCAATAGCAATCAGATTGTAGATGACAGTCTCAAGTATGTCATAGGAAAGCGAGAGCTAGAATCTGATTGGTTACCACGGTAAACATCTCCACGTTTCCTTTCCCACAGTTTAGTAAATTTAGGTTTTCCCCAGAATGGATGAATCTGACAGGTTCTATCATGATTAATATAATATAGAAGGCAGCTAAAATATATATGTCCTACAAGTGCCCAAGCTTACAATCTATTGGATAATAGGGGCTTGATACATGAAGGGCACAAATGAATATCTGTTTGTATTGTATTTCTTTTTAAACTCATTAAATAATCAAATTCCTGCTTGCAGGACCTCTTCTGAGCTGCACCTACTCTATGGAATAACCAGAGATTGTGACTGGATTGGGTTGCAACTAGTAGCACTGGTGGAAAACCCCTGCTATAAAGTGTAAGCTTATAGGCCGGGTCCTTTTTTTCCAGTCTGTTATTTTTTAATCTTTTGAGCAAAGTTGTTACACTCCGTAAAACTGTCCTTATGTTATACATTGGAATTGTCACTATAAAAATAATGAATAGGAGCCTGTGTCCAGTATAGGGTTAGGGTGGGTTAGGGTTGTTGCTGTTATACACAGTGTGAAGTAAAGGTAACATTACATTACATTGTCCATCTCCTGGGCTGTCAGAGGATTCACATAACAGCTGGACTTACTCTGTGATTCCCGGTGTTATCAGCGCTGTCACTTCCTCAGCGATGCCACAGATAAACTAATGGAATCCACGTTATCATGAGGGTAAGCAAACCCAATCCACTGCTCTTCTTCCTTCTGGAGTACAACAAGATGGTGCCCAACTGCGAACCATCACCAGCCCATCTTTTGCTCCTTGATAAGGTATCCGATAAGTGACCCCTAATGGTTACCTTCATAGGTTACCTTCTCGGTTACATGGTTATCTTCATTTTAAACGAATATATAAGGCAGATTTTGGTGAAATACGTGGTTTTTGATGGCACACGTCAACTGCTCATTGGAATAATCTTCCAGTTTCTCTCTCTCTCTCTCTATATATATATATATACACATTATATATGAGGTATCCATCTAAAGCTTCATACCCTATAATCATTTAAAAATTAAATATTTAGAAAAATAAAATGAGACCTAGCACCAGGGCCGGCAACAGAAATCTTGGGGCCCCAGTACTCCCAGATTTTTTGGGCCCCCCCTCAATAGTGATAACACTAGTAATAGGGTTCCCTGAAGCTTGGGGCCCATCGCAGCTGTCCCCCTTGTCCCCCCCTGTCGCCGGCCCTGCCTATATGAATGGTATTCCCTATTTAATAATACACTCTGATTCAAAGGAATAAAGATGTTATGAAGGAACATTACGATGCCCCAGGAATTAATTGCAATAAGCTGAGTCCTTTCAGTGACATTACACATGTCATTATGGTTGATTACAGAGTAGAGGCAGAGCAATGCATGCTGGGAATTCTAGCGCTTGAATTGTATTTTATTAAGTCTTAGGTGCTTTTTTGAAGCATTGGTTGTGATATTTGATGTCTCCATTTCACCACCGTTAGATCTTTGTTTTTCTTAGTCTTCAATCACATTTTTTTTTTCATATTAATAAACCCCTAATTTAGTGATTTAACTTGTCACCCTCCAGGTATGGAATTATATCTTTGATCTCGCTAACCTCAGTTCATCCCGTTTCATCTGTCTCCCGTCATAACTTTCATAATAGCTGCATGTTTAGGAATAAACTATAATTCCTCTCACAGCAGATCCTCAAGTCTGTCTCTCCCCCTCCCCCTCATATAATCAGGGCCAAATTTACTAAACTGTGGGATTGCAAAAGTGGGCATGTTGCCCAATAGCAATCAATCAAATTCAAGCTCTCAGTTTAATTATACATACTGGAGAATGTGAGCTAGAATCTGATTGGTTGCTATTGGCAACATTCACAGTTGAAGAGAAGAGAGGAAAGTTGCACCAGGATAATACCATGATGAATTGCAAAGGGGAAGGGGGGGGTTGGATTGGTAATTGCCATTTGTTGTAAACGTATTAGAGTTGAGAGATGATGTTTCCAGCCCAAGTCTAATAACAGTTTAACAGTAACACTTGTCAGTATCTGGACCTTATCCAGACCTGTGCATCTGCCTGAAATGCGTATGTAATATGATGCCGCTGTATGTAAAACCTGTTAACAGATTATGTCAAAATCGTGCAGTGGCTTAAGGGGTTAAAAATCTTTCCAATGTCTGATTGGATTTCCTCCCACACTCCAAAAACATTCTAGTTAATTGGCTGCTGACTAATAATTAACCTATATGTGTGTGTGTGTTAGGGAGTTTAGATTGTGCCAGTTTGGCAGAGACTGAAATGGTAAAGAGCTGCATAATGTGATGCGCTATATAAAAACCTGAGCATACGCACAATAAAAATATTACCTACACATTTCACAATCATTGCCGCTACTAATGAGGACATAAATCAATCAATCAATAATGAGGAGATTTCGATATACAAAAACACATCAGAGTTCCTTATAATGGATATAATGTACAACAAAACATGTAGAAAGACATGACTGCCATCTAGTGGTGCAATACAGGATTACAGACACATGGACTAAACGGCCATATCCCTGAGATTCAGAGCTGCATGTTTCCATGCGCCGTGTGTCCCGAAGCTTAAAGTGATCTATATAAAAAAGCTTCAGACCCGAGGTGGAAGGGAAAATAAAAAAGCAGCAGTTAAATGGAGGTATAGAAACATAGAAAAAAAAATCTCCCTCTGTTATGTTATTTTCTAACAGGAGAAGTGATGGGAGACAATAGTATATAGCCACACTTTGAGTTCTGCTTCTGGTGATAAATGTTATAGGCAATGAAAATAGACATTAGATGTTGCATATTGCTCTGTAGGGGAAGGTGGGTTATAATAATAATGGGGATGGTCATTGTTTGAGAAACAATAAGATGTAATAAACATGGGAAGACATCCGTTTCCTATTGCTTTCAAACTAACAGCTATTTCCTTGGAACATGAACGATTTCTGTATGATAGCACGGGTTGTCCTGAGAGATGGCCAAAGATAAGTAAAAGGTTGGCCTCTATATACAAGATTAGGTTGGTTTCATCACCTACCTAAGCACTTACGTTTATTCTGGTCGATCTACTTAGTAATACCTATACATAAATCGCTGCTTTGTAGCTTTATTGATGTCAGCCAAATGTCAACATCATGACTGTCACAGATGTATTTCCTTGAAACTGACACCAGGGGATATATTTACTAAGCGGTGAGATTGCAGGGAGATTAAAAAGTGGGGATGTTGCCCATAGCAACCAATCAGATTCGAGCTCACACTCTTCAGTATGTAAAATGAAACCTGAGAGCTTGAATCTCAGTGCTTAGTAAATATACCCCCAGATCTGTACCTACCACAGGTGTGGACAGGGGCCTTGAGAGAGAGGATACAGACTTCCCTAGAGCCCAGGCTGGTTTTTTGTTTTTTTTCGCTTTAGTCCTGGCTAACAGCGAGTGTCTTTCAATGGCCTGTCCAGGTTCCCCTTTGCCTGGCAACAGAAAGCTTGTAGCTACTGTCAGCATCATTCACAGCAGAGAGTGTTGCAGAGGAGGGAAGCCTGCAAAGGAAGGTAAGTAAAGTATGTTTAAGCTCATTAAATGGATAGGTTGGGGGTTGGACAAGGGAGAGATTATGATTCCGTCTAAATCTTTAATAAGCTATATATGGGGCCAAAGTAGTTGTTTACCAGGCCCAGAAAGCTTCCTGGCAGGGCTAGCTTTATACAGTATGAACAGCTCCTCCCCCCCCCCCCCCCCCTTCCTATACTGGCGACGGATTAAGCCCTCACTAAAGCACTCCAGAACCTGAGGATTCAGAGTCATAATGACAGGACACAGTGTGGAGCCAGTTTTAGATTTAGACTTGAGGGAACATCACCTCTCATACCATGTCCATTTGCAGTGAAGAAATTGAGATTTACATAAAAACACATCCCACAAAACCAAAACAAAAAAAAAAAAACAAGGTTTATTAATTGCATTCCAGCCTGTTACAAAAATACAAAATAGAATTTCAGTTGAACTATCTTACATAGTGTGTACAGTTTGTGCTGACAATACACAGACCCTGCTCAGCCCAGATTTGTGTCAGGATCTGCGGCTGCCTCACCAAATACTGTTTAAATATGGAACGAAAATAATCCAGGGAGCGTCTAGATCCATATTACAGTCGTGGAAGTGATGGCATGGGAGGTGGCACAATAACTGGACATGACCATGTAGGTGCAGCTTGAAAGACAAATGACACAGCATCAATACAGTCTGCACCTCCTTCACCTTAAAGTAAAGGTAAGGAAAAAGAAGACTGGAGAAGGGGGTTCTATTGGTATAGATGTATTATTTAGTTATAACATCTATATCTTAATTGTACATTAAACTACCATATCTTCATGGTAAACAAAGCACAAAAAGTAGGAGTAAGCCATAAGAGCCATCATAAGGGAGCGTTTTATCCATGAAAAGAAACTTCTGGACTGTAGTTCCATGGTTGCTGTGTGTGGGTACAATAAGTGTAACCACTGCATTGCCTTGGCTAATGAACAGCGGAAGCCAGGCCATGTAATTAACCCAATACACAGATTACTCCCATTATTTCAAGTTTATGGCTGCAGGTAATCAGACCAGTGGTTTCTGGAGTCAGAGTTTAGTTTCTATAACCTTGAAATACAGGTTTTCTATCCGGAAGTCTGTGATTATGGAGATGGGAGAACATTAAACACAGATTATTACACAGGAGAATCCATTGATCCAGTTCATAGTTATTATAACACAGCAGCAGAGAACGCAAATCATAATCTAACAGGCCTCTGCAGGAAGCGCTACACCCCCCCCACCCTGTCAGTCTGCAGGATGGGCCCGAGGTCCGGGAATGATGGTTCAGCGGTGGGTTCGGAATCCGGGTTATCCTGTAAGGACTGGATTAGAATATTGGAGCTGTAGGAGAGTCACATTGTATGGAACACGTTGCTTGGATCGCAAGGATCAAGAGTTTATTGTTTTCTGATGGAGAAAGAAAAAGTCATCAGCATAGGAAAACACTGGTTATTTATTAACATAAGTGTAACGAGACAGATACATTCATCTATGGGGAAGGATAGAAAATAATAAATTACCTGTTAAAACGGTGCTAAAACTTAGGATTTCACGACACGTTTTCTTAGATTCTCCTTTGGAGTGCCATCGCCTGGTGTCTCAACACCATCGTCTGAAGCTTCCTCTCTCCTTTCTCTCCTTTGCTTTTCCTCCATCTCTTGTATTAACTTAGCTGCTTCCGGGGTCAGTTTCTCTGAGGTGTTAGTAGAAACGAAGTCAATGACGTACGATCAGAAGTACAATAAATGGTGGAATTGATGTTTAATCTGCAACAAGTACATCTGGTCTTACCCCTAGCTAACATACACTTATGGCTGATGCCTCCATACAAGCCTATTCACCCACCGTACAACCAAAAAGAGGTCTGAGTATCACAGAGTATTAGCAACACTGGTTTAAACCCCTGTTCCAAATCTTTTAACACACACACTTTGTGAAACGTGTGATGGATGTAAAAAAGGTTCCATTATAACACTAGCTAAGACCAGTGCCCATGCTGCCAGGTGCATGCTGGGACCTGCAGTTCCCAAACACAAGAAGAACCATGAATCACAAACCAACGGGGTGAAGTATATAAGAAAGCTGAACTCACTGGGGTACATGAATCCCTGGGGTCTCTGTCGCTTCGTTGGACACAGGTAATCAGCAACAAATACCAAAATCTGAAATAAACAACCAAATGTAACGTTTCCATTCTATTTATCATGGCTTATAATCTGTGGGACAAAATATATAAATATATGTCAGCTCCTCAATAGCAGGTCAATACATTTGAGACCTCAAATCCGTAGCCTCTTCTCCTGGATGTCTGTCCATCCAATGCCTCATTGGCCACTATCCTTGACTCTTTGCAGAGATGCTGCCATAGCAATCAATCAGACTCTAGCTCTCGTTTTATTATATTAAAGACTGTCTACTTGAATCAGAATGGTTGCTATGGGCAACATCTCCACTTTTCGCTTCCCACAGTTTATTAAACCTAGCCCTTAGATTCAACAACAAATGGTAATGCACACAAATAATTAAACAAATTAATGATGGAAACACATAAAACAAATTATAAAAGCAACCATAAAACTATTCCAAAAAACTAGAACAATAGGTAGCAACCAGTTAACTTACCAGCCCCAAAACTAGACCGAGAAACAGAGTCAGCAATCCAAATATGATATAGGATCCCCAGACAGGAATACCGAGGTCCTCCACAAAGTAATTGTGACAGTGCTGCAAAGACACAAACACACACTCATGACACTCCACACTGAAGAAAGAGACACAGGTAGATCAACTACAGCGTCTAATAAATACAAGCAGCCAATCACATTCTAAGGATCCTCATTTCCAATCCTGCATAGAGGATAAGTGATTACTGCAATCTGATTGCTACTGGGTATAGGTGTGCCAAGAGAATACACAGCAATCTAGATCAGATGTAGGCAAAGCGCAGCTCTCCAGGCATTGTCACACTAAACGTCCCAGCATGCTTTGTCAGGTATCCACTAAGTCCACGCTGGTCTAGACTCCCCAATCAACATTGCTTTAAATTCGCTGAAGTCTGGAAATTTAAGTTATGGTAACAGTATCAAAGCGGAAGATGAGCATCTAAAGATGATTTACAAGACTATTAAATGAATTATATGAATATACTACTACACTATATGAAAGGGAGTTATCTATCCCTCATGCTGGAAATCTACATACCCGAATCCACATTGACAGCTGGAACAAGGCAGACATACAGCTCATCCTGAAAGGGAACACAGACACCGCTGTAATATGACAACACATCCTAGAGACATCTTCTAGTCCTGATCCACCGATCCATCATAAATCACATAAATCAAGATATAAGATGAAGAGTTACACCATGACCAGTGTACATACAGCAGAAATATGATAGGGTGGAACAATTGTTCATAACCAGTGGTACATAAATCTTTGTCTGGTGGTACACAGGTAGTCAGCAAGTATTTCATTAGGTAGAGAATAAACATTAGTGTACGAGGAGGATGTGGGTGAAGAAAAGAATTAAGGAGGAGGTAATGGGGGACATAATAGGATTAATTAGTGGTATTTGATTCTATAATGGATAACTGGTACACACAGGAGCACATATGTTGCTCCTATAGCACAGGCAAGAAGAACACAAGGCCGATGACAGCTCTGTATACACTTACAGCAGAGAGTCTGGGCTGAACCAAGACGATATGGGTTCTAGTGCTTCCCATTCCTTCTCACTGACGAAGCTGATGAACTCCTTGTGGCCCCTGGAGCCCTGGTACTTTCGGAATATGCCATCTTTACAGCTAGGTAAAAAAAAAAAAAGACGACATTAGAATAATGAGATGACACATGAAGATGGGTGGCGGATGGGGCCAAAACCTATTCTTTTCCAAGGTCAACAAAGGTTAACAAAAACAAAGGTTAACTCTGAAGTGCATAAAATAATTTTAAATAAATCAATATAAAACACATTTTAATGATGCAGGTTTATTTTAATACATAAATACAAAGAGCTGATGAGCAGCCTATGTACACTAAACAGGATTACGAATTACAGGACAAGCTAAGTGCCTGCCACCCTATCCAGACACGCATGCGTTCTCATTCCCCCATCCTATCCAGACACGCATGCGTTCTCATTCCCCCATCCTATCCAGACACGCATGCGTTCTC
>JABWIB010004075.1:1696-23699 GCA_016617825.1 Platyplectrum ornatum
AGTGGAAAAGGGTCCCAAGAAATTGAACCTGGGTAAAGGGTTTTTACCCAGGTCACAGCAGTGGAAAAGGGGTGTGAATTAGCATTCTAGTCTGCATTGCTGTGTACAATGGTGATTAGACCCAGGTGTTCTGTCTGGCAGTGGAAAAGGTGTCTACCCTGGAAAAACCCAGGTTCACACTGCAGTGGAAAAGGGCTTTTTTATATTTAACCTGAGAAAATGCAGGGTACAAACCCAGGTCTGAACCTGGGTTCTTGGTGGAAAAGGGGTATAAGGGGTATATTTACTAAGCGGTGAGATTGGAAAGTAGTCATGTTGCCCATAGCAACCAATCAGATTCAAACTCTCAGTTTCATACGTCATGTTTCCTGGTCCTATACATCCAGATAATGCATGTGGTTATTTCTGTCCACAGCTTTCTGGTCTTACAAGAACCATTTGTTTTTATCACTGGTGCCAGGAGTAATTTTATATATACAAACTGCTTATCTAATATTACAAGTGCAAAGCTATTCCCGAACCACAACATCTGCTCCTTAGGATGACCATCATTACTACAGATACCCTGCAGTTATCCGCTAGCCATTACATATTTACTGGGGGCTTCTAAAGAGAAAGCAATGTTACCCATTCCAACCAATCAGAGGCAAGCTATCAGGTTCTACAATGTGTAAAGTGTCTTTACCATGTCCGTATCTGTCTCCTTAACCCTTCAAAGTCACGCTTTAAGCTAATAATAGCTTCTAAAAAGAAGAATCAGAGTTTATACCAGCCAATCCAATGACAAAGGAATAACACATCAGTAATGATCATGGCTGAGACGGTGAATTACATGAAATCACTGCCTCGGTACATGTCCCGGGGGAATTGCAGACTCTCCAGGATAACGGGAGAACTGCCTGAAATTCGGGAGTCTCCCGGAGTAAATCCTTTTCTGCTTTGGCTTGTTGCACCAGTGTTGGGCTTGTAAGAAAAGAAATTTGCCTCCCCTGCGTTTCAGCAAGGTTTAGCCCAGGTATGAATGTTCTTCTCAATCTCTGGGTCTGGNCCATTATTACTTATCATCAATATTTATATAAAATAAACCTGAATGTTATTGGAAATGAAGCGCTGAAAGTGACACCATCTGCTCACATACAGTAGGATCATCCCATGGAAGGTTATCATCTATATACCGCACATATAATTGCTATATTACTAGAGGTCTTCCAGTAAGGATTTCTGTGGCACTATATTAATATGGACATTAGTGCAGTTGTTCTGTAGGGTCTGGCTTATTTTTTTTTTTATTATAAATAAAGATGAACTCTTTACTCTGTGGCAGTAAACTGTACATATAATCCACAATATATGCAAATACCCCATGTAATAAACCTGCATCATATATACCTAGTGATAATGAAGAGATGCATAGTTTTGCATAGTTTGGACTGGCTCTTGGGAAATGGTAGCCCGGCTCATGACAAACATTTCAATCATTATGCCTTAAACATTGCTATGTGCATCTGTTGTGTTACACAGCATTATACTTATAATCATTGGGTAAGTTTAGGCCGCTCACTTGGAAAGAGCAACAGTAGCTATTTGTGCAAAATACAAGAATAAAGTAATCTCCCTGCATGCAGACAATGAGTAGTGGTTTAGCCCACCAGTAACTTTATGCTTGTGAGCTCGTCTGGATCTGGTCTTCTGCTCGCAAGTCCATTCCATACTATAGATCAGGTGAACGATCTTAAGTTTGGATTCGGTCTATGGAAAGTTGATTTTATAACAGGTTAATGCTAAAAAGTTTCCATTTTAAACTATACAGTACTTCAACTCAATTTATAGTTCCAGTGTAGTGGTGTTAAACATGATCATGTGTATGCTATACAATCAGTTCACTTATATTGTTCTGTGTAAGTGCTGGAGTGCTAGTGCTTCTCTNCTAGTGGTCATTCCCGTGTTCTGGTGATCCGCTGTGTAAGATCCTGCACAGAAAGTGGGCCGTTAAATAAATATATGTAATGGCCCACTGTAAATGTTACTTATTATGCAGGGCTTTGCATCGGTTGTACAGCGTGTACTTTACATTATGTTTGTAATGTATGTAACAGAAATGTGTCTGAACCGGTGCAAAAACAAAAATCAATAGAATAGTAATTGCTTATTATAATAAATAGGAGATAGGAGTCCAGTACTATTATCATCCTTTGCTATGGTTAATCTGTATGGTGGCCAGTGCTTATGATGAGTTCAATGGGAATCAATGTCGTAAATGCATTGATGGCTCATAGGCCTATGCCTACCATAAGCCACACACAGGTGTCAGCCTAACAGGATTAAAGCTTCATTTGACCATAGATTTTGGTGGATTGACTGGATAGCACCAGACACTTGAACGTATGTGAATGTGAGTTAAGCCATTGCAGCATGTTTTTGGTGTTAGGTTAATTTGTAACATTATATATATATATTAGTATACCTCTACATCGTCTTTGTATTTTATATTTTATGCTGTCTTCTAGTTCTGAACACATCAGAATGTTATTTAAGGGATGTTTAAAGGCAGCATTTACTTTCATGTTAGGTTTAGTTACCATTGNCTCATAAATATATGTCCACTGAACCTGAACACAATCAGTATCTGATAATATATATCACTTACCTTGAAACGGTGGTGTTGATGACTCCTTTTCCTCTTGCAGACTGCTCTCTTTGCTGCTACACTGAGAGATTGCTTAAGGACACAGAATTCATATGGTAATACATTCATTTTTCATTTCTCCATTTTAATCAGACAGATTCTCATAGAACGACTTATTTATTGAATAATGTTTATCATTTACATTTCTTTCCTCATAATGTGATGACTTTTAGCCAGACTAGATTACACTGCAATCTCTCTCATAAAATCTGTTTGTGTGACAATATAAACTTCTTCCATTACAGAGATCTTTTCTGAAATATAGACATTGGCTGTCATGCAAAGTCTATTGGGTATAATTACTAAGCCGCGAGCAAACTCGCGGCTTAGTAAATATACCCCTATAACTGTGATGCTTTTTTTGTCTAATGCATATAGAGATGGTAGAATTATTCCACATAATTCCGTTTTTACAAACTCAGATCCACTTAAATAAAATAATGCTTTATAAAACTGTGTAAAGGTGGCCATTCACAGGCCGAACGATATTCGTGGGCTTTGGGGAAAAATCGGTCCGTGGATGGACACATAAAAAAACCCCAAATGGCAACAAAACATCGGGAAACGTAAACAAAAGACATCGGGGATCAAACTGATCTCCTGATCAATCACCGATGTTCGTTTGTTTACAAAAAAAGAAATCAGAAAAATACCCGTAAAAAAAAAGAAATAAATTAAATAACAGTATACTCACCATCCAGATGTGGTCGCTGGGCACTGGAGTGGTGCCCAGCTCCTTCTCCCTACGGTTTAGCGTCTCCGTCTTGCACAGAGAGGACGCTGTGTATTCATGACGGCGGTGCCCAACGAAGACATCTGGATGGTGAGTATATTTTTATTTCATTTATTTTTTACAGGTTTTTTTTTATTCCCTATGGCCATCATNAGAACGACATNGTTCCGTGGATGGCCCTTATGACTCCATCCACCAGGCTTATTTTGTGTTTTAGGGGCCTCAAATCGTAAATCTTAAAAATATTGGTAAAATTTTATGGTAAATATGGGGGGTTGAGATTATACCTAACTAATTCCAATACCAAATACTGAAAAACCAGAACATCAGGTTCATCCCTCTTATTATGATCATTAGCTGTGTATTCATTTTACTTTTTAGTTCTGATTTTGTTCATTTGAAATACAAATATTTAGTTGCATTTTGTGTTTTTTTTTCAATAAATTATGAATACAAATTGTATTTTATTTTCAGGAAATAGGTTCAGGAAAAGAATATTAGGTAGGCAGAAATGTTTGGGAACCTGTGCTCTAGAATTTTAGTATATTATTTTTTAATAAATAGTAGTTTATCTCATTATCATTTGTAGAAACCTCGTTAAAATATATATGACCTTATTTGTATTTTGTAAGTGCTGGCTTTATCCGTCCATCTCTTGCTCTGTTACATCTACCACCTCTTGAGGTTCTTCACATCATTATACTGATATTCAAGAAAAAACCACCATTCAGTTGAAAGATGTTGCACATTTTGTTGTTGTGCACCTACATAAGCCAATGCTATAGAAACAATAGATGACATTGTCAGTAGACAGCGGATTGCAACATGTGTTATCATCCCTCATCTCTCAGAGTTCACACTTGTCAGTAACATTCATACCAGTGATAGGGAGAAGGTGTGGACAAGTGGGTTCATTAATAAATCCTAGACACCAAGTGATGCCCTGTAAATCTTATTAACTATTACATTGTATAGTGCAATACGTTACGATTCAGTGGTTTATTTTGCTTAAATATTCAGTTATAGTTTGAGCGTTTGGATTTGGTCACATAAAGCAGTCTTCAAGCCGTATGCATGCAGGGAATGTGACTGTAAGTATTGTTTACTGTGTTTATATGAGCTTCCAGTGAGATGTTTAGACAGCATGTTCCAAGTAATGACAGAAAATGCTAAACTACTGCCATATTTACTTTATACTACTAGTACTATATACTGCAAGTAGTCATGAAATACGCCTGTGACCGGCCTTGTAAGCCTCCTTACACATGACGTTCTCCAGTAGTGATGGATGCCATTTACACTGGCTGCTGTTAGGGCTGTCGCATGGGAATCTATCAGTCACACTCACAATAAACGGGGCTGGCGTAGAAGTGATATAACCTCTGCCACTTTCACTTTGCATGCAAACAATATATAACTGATCTGCTCTTATTCATGTTCTAATTCACTATTCTTTCATATACAGTTTATATATATATATATATATATATATATATATATATATATATATATATATGTATGTGTGTGCTTTAATATGTTCAACAATGCTGGTAATTCATGTATGGTGTATGGGTCATGTGCAACCTTTTATTGTACGTGGGAGGAGAGGCATGGTTGCAAGTATTCGTTCGATCTTAGTCCACTTATCAGGATAAATTGGTAGGCCAGCAGGACTGTCCCACTGAATTCGGGCCAGTTGGGAGGTATGTACCCCCCTTCCCACACCCACCATGGGAGTCCTCTATATGACCCTTTGAGACTCTTGTGTCAAGATCTAAATGACGAGACTGTACACATATATACGTTTCCCTACTTCAATATGTCACAGGTATCTTCATCGTAGTATGATGAAGAACAGTGTGCTGGTCTTGTCAAGTAGTCCATAAATAGAAGAGATTAGTCAGACAAGAGAGGGGACACTGGTAGGCACTTGGGTATATATCCAGGGCTTCAATGTCCTGCAGATGATTCATATTTAGGGTGGGACGGGGCAGCAGTACCTATATAGAGTTAGCTTTATTTCAGTTTGATCTCTAGAAAAGCTAATGGACGTTCTTTTCCGTGGTTGAACATGTGTTGGAATGCATACACCATATGCTCTGAAACGTGTACTTATTAGGTTTTATCATTGCAGTATATTTCTGTACAGTAAAGATCTTCCAGTGTTTGGTTGCCCTTAGTTTATACTCAGGAATACTTCAGGATTTTGGCAGGAATAATATTTAGGAGTGCCAGAACCCCTGACAGGGATAAGCAGAGTGTAGTTGAGTCACTGTCTTGTAATTAATGGTTACTGTTTTGGGATTTCTGAGACTGTGTTTAGTCCTATTGTGATGGTAGTACATCACCCTGTCTGTAATAGCACTCCAGTACCCTTGTTTGTTGATAATATCAACTATGTCAACATCCTATCCTGTCCTTCAGCTACACCCGACATCATGTCCTGCTACTACAGCAACCACCACAGGTACCTGTTTCCTGGTTTATGTAACAAACAGCAGCCAATAAGAATGGTTTATTAATGTAACGCAGATTATTAATGTAACGCAGATTATTAATGTAACGCAGATTATTAATGTAACGCAGATTATTAATGTAACGCAGATTATTAATGTAACACAGATTATTACTGTAATGCAGTTTATTAATGTAACGCAGATTATTAATGTAGTGCAGATTATTAATGTAACACAGATTATTAGTGTAACGCAGATTTAGTGTAACGCAGATTTAGTGTAGTGAAGTTTATTAGTGTAGTGCAGTTTTTTAATGTAGCGCAGATTATTAGTGTAGAGCAGATTATTTGTGTAACGCAGATTATTTGTGTAACAAAGTTTATTAAAGTAGTGCAGATTATTAATGTAGCGCAGATTATTAATGTAACGCAGATTAATTATGTAACGCAGATTATTAATGTAACGCAGATTATTTGTGTAACGCAGATTATTAATGTAACGCAGATTATTAATGTAGTGCAGATTATTAAAGTAGTGCAGATTATTAATGTAATGCAGTTTATTCTTATCACCTCCACTGCAGTCACCATTGGCCTCTGGTTGTAAATATTTGTATGACGACATGAGATTACTTTTTGACTGTGTGNTTATGTAGAAGTGTATTAGTTACTGTATGCATATAGAGTTGTAGTGTGTTCATATTATATTATTATAAATATACTGTATTCCTGAGTGATTAAATGTTCCCTAGTGGGTACTGGGTTACATGGCATTGTAAGCACCTCTGGGTGGCCATCCAGCATGGAGTGGGTGTAATTGGGGCCTGGTGAACCCACTATCTTTATAATAACAGTTTATCAAAGCTAAGTGAAAGCAAGATTTATAACTAATTAAGTAGAACAAGAGTGTTGTTACTCCCCTAAGAATATCCTGTTCAAATTCATTTGAATTAATTGTATAATATTCTGATGATCATAGTCTCATGAGACCTTGCAAAACAAGTAACCTTATTTCATATTACAATGGTTTGTTTTAGCTTTTGAAACTCAAGCCCCCTGTGACATGTGCGGACTAGTGCTGTGACACACATTCGTCACTGAGAATCCTAGGAATGTGAAATCAACACTTCCATCCTCTAGCAGTTGGTGTGTCAGTGGCAGGCACTTGGCATGAACTGAAGTGAGTGAGGCCGACACAGTCCAAAATATATCATAACGAAAAGCTAAAAGAGAGGAAAAACACGATTCTAAAACCGGTTTATTATGAAATAACAGTAAAAAAATTAATTCAAACAGCCCAAGGCATAAGTATCGTCTAAATAATATACTAAAACCTTTATCAAGTATCCTTTGTAATTAGAATTACCAATTATTTGATCATGTTTTAGTTCACTTTATTATAGTTGTATTTGCTGTATTAGTAAACCATTTCTATTATTATTCATTTTGGTAGTTTGAATACATGTCCACTGAATGGAGTGAACTTCCATCTCCCACCTCTACCTTGATTAGGGTTCTGGATACTTAAGTGTCCGGTCTTATCTGAAAGACCAGGTCAGTGTGGATCACTGACGCCACCCCGCTGTGTTACCCTGCATGCCTGTCCCCGCTTACAGTGCAGGGATTAGGCATTGTAAGACACAGATCCTCCTGTACATTTCTTCACCCATATAAAATTCAGTTCCATACGACTGAAAAACCATGTGTANCACCTGATGCACGCATACCTAGGCNTTACAGTTTAAGTGATCTATGCAAGATCACTTCAATTACGTACGCCTGGATCTGGTCCATGGTGTTTTATTTTCCTTCTGCAACAAATACAAATGAAAACAATTTGTCTTGGCCACTTTTCTCCTCTGCTCTACCCCTCTCTATGCTGTTCCTTCCATATATTTCTTCCATTGTCCCCTCTATTGTACCCCTCTCCTGCACTGTACGAGCTCACATTCTCCAGTATGTTAAATGAAACTCACAGCTTGAATCTGATTTGATCTCCACTTTTTCAATCTCCCCGCTTAGTAAATTAAGGCCCATTTCTCTGTCTACCTTGATACCTTTTCTCTCTTGTTTCTTAATCAACGTCTCCATCCGTCATTCACTGAAATCATAGAGCCAGGCAGTTAGTGCCATTGCAAAACACAGTAATGATTAATACCTGAAATGGTGATTAGAAGCTTTAAATGCTTGGCGATTTCCCTACCCTGTTTTGCTGCTATTATTAAAGGTTTTTTTTCATTCCATTTCTATTTATTGTCTTTTCATACTACAGTGGGCAGTGGGCCTGGAGTATGGGCCTGGAGTATGGGCCTGGAGTATGAGGACATGCTGACACTTGTGGTTCCCTTATGCCAGCTTGGCCTGGCTGCCTTGGAATACTACAAGCACCATTATGCCCAAGAGGTTAAGGCCAGACTTGAATTGCTGGGACCTACAGTGCCCCAACACAGTGGCGTATTTTCAGTTATATTTGTAATTATATTTATTTTTTAACATTGAGGTATGTGGTAATTTGCACATTTCTGAGGTGCGTATTATAATAGGTGATTTTGTCCTCAATCGCGATGTTGACCAATCAGTTTATTTTTCCACTACAGTAATGCTTTTGATTGAAGATTTTATACTATGCCCGCGTCAATTGTGTGTCACGCCGCCCCAATATGCAGACAGATTAGGTAACATAGCAGGAAATAGAATGTGTATATCAGACTGTGATGTGAATTGGGCGAATAGATATGCACATGGTTTATGTTCAAAACATTCTGCTCCAAGTTCCCATTTGCTCTTTGTGAATAGAAGGATACACTTGTAGTCACACAGTATCACTGGGGATGACAGCGTGCTGGCATGTAATGTAACAGCACTGGCTCTTGTCAGCTTTATCTGTTTTGTGAAAACATCTTGTCCTATCAGTGACTTTATGTCCTGTTCTCTCCAAACCAAAGTGCAATGAGAAACGTTTTCTGAAATAGCCAAATAGAAGAAAAGTGATAAATTAATATTAGATATTATTATATATTATCATGGATTGAAGTGATTAAACTAATTATCCCAGACAAGTGCTGGCAAATATTTCCGGCATCTTCTCCTGAAAATGCTACCATGAGTTTTTTTGGAGGGGTTATTCATTTATTCATTTATTTATTTATTTGAAGTATTCCTCTTCTGTGCTGTATTGATTTACATCTTTTCTCACATTTATCTAATTCATCCACCAGTTTAAACCATAGTAAATCAATGGTTGGTCATTCCACATTAGTCTTCATACAATAGCTTTCCTGTCCCCTAGAAGTCCTTCATCTCAAATCCCCAAAACGGTCTGGTGTCTTTGTAAACCTTTCCATCTCCTTAGTCTTCTCCCATGCTGCACCGATCTGACTCCTCTATAACTGCTCAATGATGTTCTTGGAGCTTGAATACTCTCTCTGTATGGCTCATCGGGCCATACATTTTTACTTGTCATCCCAGTACCACCCTTTTTCATGTCTGGTTTTATGTTGCTCTCTAGGGTTGTGGAACATATTGTTACTATTTTATTTTGTTGTGATTTATCCAGAGGATTGACACTCCCGACACCTTGTGACTGGCTGGATTACAGTGTACAGCATAGGAATACCAGTTTTCTGCTGGAAAATGAAATGTATTCCCTGGCAGCCTGTGTGAGGGGTCTGGTTGATAGCACGGATGCATGAATATTTACTGACCTCTAATAGCAGTTCACTGCTCACCCATTATTTAGAAATGCAATTTGCATTAAATAGATTTTTGCACTGGATGGTGTATAGGCATCTACAGTGTAGAATCAGGTTGTGGTGCCTCTTGTGTCATTAAAGTGTCTTTCATTTCTATGCAGGATTTTCAGTGGAGCTTTATCCTCTTGAATAGAAATGCTAATAATGGGCTGCAATTAAGCTGTCTCCTAATGTTTCATTTAATTTTTGGTTTCTTGCTGCACGGAGAGTGATTTAGTTAGCCCAGATATATCAAGTAGTGTTATGTTTCCAGCCAGCTGAACTCATATATAATGGATATATTAAATTTATTCAGATTGTTCCAACTATACACTTTGCGTTGCCTGCTTGATAAAGCCTTATATTTCCTTCATCAGTCTTGCCACTATCCATATTAACAGTCATCCCTGCATGTTGATCTGTCATATAGATCATACAGCATTTATTAAGTCAGGGGAAAAGACATAGGCCTAATTTAAGCAGGGTGAAAAGTGAGGATGTTTCCCATAGCAACCAATCAGATTCAAGCTCTTAGTTTCATTGTACATACTGGACAATGTAAGCTTGAATGTGATTGGTTGCTATGGGCAACTTCCCCACTTTGTAATGCTTAGTTAATGTAGACCCTTGAGTCTCTTAAACACTATACATATGATCAATTACCACCAATGATATATACTACAACCAGCTACATCCATTTTGGTGAAGCACCATCATTGGAAAACCCTATTTTCTTCTAATTCAGACTAGTATAGTCTAAAATGGCAGTTATATTATTGCCACCACATAGACACTGCTAGCCAAGGTTACATAAATATTTCAGTCGCATAATATTAAGTAAATGAATACAAAAAACATTACAAAGATAATAAGCTGCATTCTCCAGACCCAGTTAGAAGACATTGTGTACCAAAACTCCAGAATACCAAGTTGCATGGGATTCCTGAGATTTTTTAGGCAATGTGAATAGTGCCTTTTGAACTCAGATACTCAGGATTCTGACCCAGGATAAAAGCAGGATTATTTGAGGGTCGACCCGGGTCTTCTCCAAATCCTTGTTTACCAGCCAATCTTAGAAGATATTTTTTATGAATGATCTACCCGGGTTTAGTGTAAACGGTGTTGACCAGGGAATTTTATCAAAAAATCTGGAAATTCCCAGGTCAACACAGCGATATTAACTATATCTATAATGCCCTGAGCCTCGGCAAACACCCAGCTTGAAAAACCTAGTTAAAACTGCTTTAACATAACACAGAAGACATACACAACTCGATACACACAAATTAGTGAAGACCTTGAACTAATAGTCTATAACAATCTCAGAAGAATCCTCAAACCATTCCTAGGTACAGTGAGCACATACAGTATGCTGAATAAAGCAGGCCTGGGCAACCCCCATGTTGATCATTAGAGTGCTTAAACCTGCTGGGTAGGTGCGCAAGGGACACCAAGTTCACCTGGAATTGTCAGAATTGTTTTGAGATTTGTTGTGTATTTGCATATTTTAAATAGAAACCGGATTAGAAATCTCTTCTTTCAATAGTTTGGTGAGCTCAGCCCTTATACCTTTGAGATCATAGCATACATTTCATAATCATGTGGGACCTCTTATAATCTATAGCTCATAGCAATCAGATTCGAGCTCTCATTCACCAGTGTGTAAAATGAAACTGAGATCTTGACCTAAATTCACTAAGTGAGGAGTTTGTGGGGAATTGAAAAGTGGGGATATTGCCCATAGCAACCAATCAGATTCAAGCTCACATTCTCCAGTATGTAAAATGAAACTGAGAGCTTGAATCTGATTGGTTGCTATGGGCAACATCCCCACTTTTCAATTCCCATGTAAACTCCCTTCTTAGTGAATTTAGGCCCCTGAATCTGATTGTTGCTATCGGAAACATCGCTAACCTTTCAATCTCACTGCTTAGAAAATTTAGGCCCTTGAGTGGGGAAACTACCTTTAATTCTACTACTGCTGGAAGATTTATTAGTATAGCCTGACTATTTTCCTTTTCTTCTTCCAATTTTGCATTGTGCCAATGGTAAATCTGCATAGGACGGAGAAACACAAATGAAGCTCATTTCTCTTGCAAGTGGCTCTTATGCAGTATATAAATCAAATAGAATTCCATTTCATGCTCTCCTCATTACAAGAATCTATTCTGTTCTAATTACTTTGAGATTTACACAAATAACAATCAGGTCTTTTTGAAGATCGTGTTTTGCTAAAATGTTTTGTACAACCCCTGGTTTTATTCCATGTTCAGCCGAGGCCTCTTAACATAAACCTGCGTTTCCAGAAGTGCATCATTTGAATATTTGTGCAGATGAGGTCACAGTTGGGTTAATATGCTTTGTGTTGTTCTGGATCATTTCCCATTAGGGAAATTCTAATTATAGGATGTATGCTTTTCATCGAAACACCAACACATAGCAGAATGTATACTTCCGTGACGGAGATATGTAAATAGCCTATATGCAATTTTTGGATAGCAATGAGACAAGAATTTGCATGGAAAGATCTGTATGCTTGCAAAGAAAACATTAAATTGCATTTGCAGGCTCCAGGAAGAGCGTCAAAAGTATTTGTTACATTTATTAAACAATTCATCTTCCTGTGGCATTGTGTTTCTTTCTGTTCTGTCTTATACACATAGCATCAATATATACTATAGCCATGAGCCACTTGTGACAGAGGGGCCCTTGCCGGTGATGACATTTGTGTGTGTACATATACGAGATCCACTGTCACTCCGTGTAGATACTGGTATCTTGCTGGCGGTGCTCTCTTGTGGTTGCCTTTTTACTTACATTTGCCCTGATGAAAATTGTCAGTGGACAATTGAAACGTTGGCCCAAATGACGGTGTAAGAGAAATAAAAGCACGTATTGGTGATGTGGAAGTCTGACAGAATGCCTCCTTACACGTGTGTTCTGTATATATATATATATATATATATATATATATATATATTGCAATGGTGTATAGTTTCCATAACAGCAATGTAGGTGATACCTTATGTTAACAGAGTAGCCACTGTGGAGGTTTGCTTGCCTTTTAAGTATGCTAACCATTTGTTTTAACATATATTACCGTTAGTGATGCAGAATAACCTCTTCTGTATGATATCTTGTAATTATACATGGTTTCATGGGTAGGTTGCTGCCCAGATTGTACTGGGTAGATGAAAGGGCTGCAGCAGGGGTTGACCGGAGTTGAGACACATCCCTAGTTTTGATCACCCTGGGATAGGTTTGTTTGAGTAACTGAACCATAGACTCCATTGTTAATGGTATTGTTAAGTAACTTCAGAGAGATTCCATGGTGCATATGTACATTATTACGTTGTGCCCAGATGACTTGCCAATTCTACTTATTAACTCCATCATTGTGATAAAGGTTCAAAGAAAATCATTGTTTTAATGATTCTGTCATTTAATGCTGTGTATTCATCAGATGTCATCATGACAATTTGCACATTGTGAGGTAAATTTACTAAGCGGTGAGTTTGAAAAGTGGGGATGTTGCCTATGGCAACCAATCAGATTTCAGTTCACATTCTCCAGAGTGTAAAATGAAATGGAGAGCTTGAATCTGATTGGTTGCTATGATAAACATGACCACTTCCAATCTCACTGCAATCTCACCGCTTAGTAAATATACCCCTGTGTCTGTGTTTATGCAAACTATATGCCTACATATAAAAGTCAGATTACGCACCGATATCCCAGAAGCATTGGCACGTCCTATGAATGCAGTTTCTGGTGCTTGGGGAATGAACTTTGGCTCATATCCATATACAGGTATCTGTGCATGTACATCATGTGAACTATCAGGTATAAGTCCCTGATGTACATTACCATACCAAACCCCTTCTACTTGCAGCCGCATCTCACCTTGCTTTTGGCGCACATTATAAGTTTCTTCAGATCAAGCCGACGGATTGTGTGTATCGTACGATAGAAGTGGTGAGAGACTCTTTATCTAGTCCTTTGTTTGTGACATAAGCATCCATCCTTTGTGCATGGTATTTCAGTTGCGTTGACTTAATCCAGATCCTCATTTCTGCTCCCCTTTCCGCTCTATTATTTCTCTCGACTGTTTTCCTTTCTCTCTCCCCTCCTCTTTCACTTACCTTTTACTTTTTCACTGTATTCCTCTCTTTCTCCTCCTTTTTTGTTGGTTTATTTATTTTTTTTATCTCTGCCCCCCTCTAATTTTACTCTTCTTTCTCCCATCTTCATTTTTCTCTCTTTTCTTCTCTTCCTTTTCTTTCTTTATCTCTCCTGCATCTCGTTTCTCTCACTCTCCTCTTCCTTTTCTATGTCTCTCTCGCTCTTTCTCCTTCTTTATTCCCCATTGTCCACCCCTTCTCTTTCTGATTATCCTCTCCGCTCTCCCCTTTCCTATCTCATCCTTTCCTCTCTTCTGCCCAGAATTGTCTTTCTGGTGATAATTCAGACAATGTTATGTCTTAAAGGAAAGAAATGGGACATTACATTACTAGTGCACACATTTGTTTTTACAGTGTCCAGAATATAGAGATAATAAAGAATATTAAACAGAGAGAACATTACACACTTCCCTGCTGGCATCATGTTTCTATGCACACACCTTAAACATACAGTAGGTGGGTGAGTCTTGATTATGAATCTATAGTGTAAAAAGGGAAATAAAAATGAAATGAAGCGGCAATGGTTAATAGTGTGTGTGTTTGCCAGCAACATCGGAATGCTAATTCTGCCGTATTGATTGCTTTCGTGCTGAAAGGGGCTTTCAAGCAGTCAGCTGTGCAGACAGCTGCTGGTACAATGAATAGACAGCCTACAGCAAGCAGGCCGCAAGCCGCTGAAACGTGGAACTGATCCGGACAAGGGGGACGAGTAATTCATGTCATGTGAAGCACGAGGAGGGTAGTAAAACTGTAATGTATTGTTTTATTCATTTCTCTGTGTGCTTTATTTGAACTTTTACTTGTCTTAAAACTTATTTAAGGAACATGTTCTTTCATTTTTAAGTTAATTAGACATGTTTATTCTAAGTAGTGTTTATAACCTCAGTGGGCTAATATAGCATTAGTGATTAGGTATTAGTTCCTAGTATGACCACTAGTCACTGTTGTTACCATCTTCTTCAGAGTCTGCATGCCATTAGTATCAGCTATATGGGGTGGTTTGGGAAGCACTATCCTACTTCATTTCACAGGTTGTTTTACACAGTTCTCTGCATATCAATATTCCCCTAAAAAGTCACCATCTCTGCTCCCTAATCTTATTTGACCTGATTTAACCATCTTCCAGAAAGTTATATCTAGATCATGTTCTTATTTACATAATCTGTATTTGTGTTGTTGAATGGGCAGATTTCAGGTAATTTGGATTGTGTTGTAGCATTTAATAAATAGTTTATAATGTGCGACATGTAAGTGAATAAAATGCTTCCCATGAAACAGTCCAATAACTGGTACATAGTGTAGTTGCCACACATGCCTGATCATTTGGGCTATCCCTCTACTGCCCTGCACCAATCCTCAAGCCAAAACAATCTGATTATCAGCACAGAGAGTCTTAGGACATTGGCTCTTTAGTATGACTGACTGTTATTAGCTTCAATCAGAAGCTTGGTGGCTATTAGCTAAAATGTGTGAAGTTCATGTTTGTTATGACATGGGCCACGCTCCAACAAGAGTGCAGTCAAAATCCATAACATGACAGATCTTTCCATTCTGCATCCAAAATTAATTGGGAATTTTTAGCTATTTTGCCATGATGGTGCCCTGGTGTTGTATTGGATTTCATGTGAACTGTAGGCAGGTGTGAAATCATTGTATAACCATTGTATGACCTTTCAACAATTAATTTGAAAGAAGAATTCATAAAACATGAAATTAGAGTTTGGTGAAAGAATAATATAAGCTGATTAACGTATTATAAAGCTTTGATGCGTGACATGCATGATTATGAATTCTCTATATATAGTAAATATATATTACTGGTAGGCACTTCATATTGTTTATATTGTATTAACCCCATTGGTATGCTCTAACAGCCACTGATGTGCTCACTGTATTGTATAGCAGTCACTGGTGTGCTCTCTGTATTGTATAGCAATCACTGGTGTGCTCTCTGNCACTGGTGTGCTCTCTGTATTGTATCGCAGGCACTGGTGTGCTCTCTGTATTTTATAATGGTAGGTACTTTGTATAGTATATATAAAGGTCAGCTTTGAGCTCTTTGTATTGCATACCAATGTTTTAACAACATACATACCCATCCCGGTAGTATAATTGTCTTTTGTGTATAGATAAAAAGTATGACGATGTGTTGCTGAAGGCAATAATCGGTAAGTGGAGGCAAATAGTTTAGGAAGACTGGTAAGCTTGTGTATGTTATCTATCAGTGTTTAAACCGGCTGTCTTTGTGGTGACGATTACCGCTGGGTTTCTCTTGTGTGCACCTTGCTTGGAGCGTTTTCTAATAGAATGTATGTTATATGTTGTTATAAATTCATACAAAAGGTTTGTTCCACAGTAATTACTCAGTAAGTCACTTGTTGCTGCAGATGCCCAATGGTCCGATTGTTCTCCCTGTATACAGAGCGCAGTCACCTGATCCAGGCACAATGAAACTCCTACCCGATCACTCTGAGCATAAAGGACCATGGATTAGACTCTATAATACTACATTATTCGCTTCACGTTTCAGAAAGGCTGTTTGATCTGTATGTGGTTTAATTAATATAAATAGAACAGTGCAAAAACATCTGATGTGTATTAATGACTTCTTTCCAGTACCTTTCAATTGATTCTCTTTCCCAGACATTGTCATGTATACACATTTACATGCAGCAGATGCACCCATGCACCCATGGAACAATATCCAGGCAGGAAGGTTATGTCTACCACTATGTCACATACAGTCACTTATATAGAACTTATCAGAAGATAAGGAACACGCGGTCCATCATGTCNTCAAGTGTTGAATTTGTTTTAACCCATGAGGTCCTCAGCCTCCAGGAGATCTCGGGAGGCAGAGAGTTAAATTTACACAGGGGTGGGACTTAAAACTTTCATCCTCTAACGCGGGGAGGGGGAATTAATAATACATTATTAATTGAACAATTTGGTAATTACACAGACACAGNCCAAGGTTAACGTTAGATGAGTTGGTAATGGAACCTCTTACTAATTCCCCCATAAAATGAATTACTACCAGGGTAACTAATGCCGGGACAAGTGTCCGGACAGCTGCACTCCAGATGAGTTCTGTCAGACCTGTAATGTAAACCATGAACATTGAGGCAGACTCAGAGCAGGATAAATGTCTCTTCAGTCACTAGAATGTACAAATTGAAAACAAGCAATAAAAACAACAGTTTGTGTATAAGTTACTGTGTAACTGTGTACTTTCCTAACACAAACCCCCCACTGAATGATGTCAGACATTGGAAGGAGTTTGTGGTAAACACTGCAGCTGGAGCTTTAACTAGTAAAATAAGAGAAAATAGATTGCAAGTCTATAACCAATGGGTTACATTGATTGAATATTCCTTGAGGATGTAGCAGAACTCATCATTTTTAGGCGACAGTTGCTGTCACAGTGTATTCCACCCGCTCCTGTAATCATGTTGCTGGATTTTATTATTTCTGTTATAATGNATTTAAAACTTTGCTATGTCAGATGTTCTAAGTATACTAAAATATATAAGA
Organism: Platyplectrum ornatum; assembly: GCA_016617825.1. Classification (NCBI taxonomy): domain Eukaryota; kingdom Metazoa; phylum Chordata; class Amphibia; order Anura; family Limnodynastidae; genus Platyplectrum; species Platyplectrum ornatum. Next base: position 19,017 of record JABWIB010004075.1, read on the forward strand.
TACTACCAGTGAGCTGTATATTGAAGCATAGTGCAGGTAGCACATTGTATATTAGGTTAATGCAGCCATATATATTAGGTTAGTGCAGATACTGGATTATAGTGTATTCTGGAGTATATATATAGTACAGGAAGGAGGCGGTATATTGCATTATTACCTTTTTGTGTAATCTTTACACATGTGCTTCTAAATGTGGAATATATAAAACACACAGTGTATTTTCTAACATTAAATTGACCGAAAAGTAGTTTTAGTAAAATCTAGATTGACATTACCATAGAAACAAGATACTCCCAACTCAGCATTGGTGGAGACTTTAGCTGGCCATACACTGTACGTTTATTCAAACGATCGGCCGATATCGTTCAGAAATGGTCGTCAAATGACTTTTTGATCTTTTGGCCTGCTCAATCTTAAATAGTTTTTAGGTAAATAATGTACAATGTATGGGCGGTTGCAATAATCCTGCCATTAAGACCTACTTTATGACCATGAACCAAACAGTTGTTTTGGAGAAAAAAAACCAGTTTCGAAGTACTAATTTGTACTAATATTTTATTTTTTGTGTATGGTGGCTTACAGTTCCTTAAAAAAAAGGCTTTTTTTCGTTTCATGTTGTACAGGATGTCATGATATTCTAAGCACGTCATGGAAATAATTCTGCTCTGAGAGGTCATATAGACAGCCTGCATGTGCAAGGGACCTGATTCCATGTTCCCGGGCCCTCATGGCTTATGCAGTCATTGGGGACCAATCTAGAAGTGAAGCTTTGAATGAGAGCAGACACTTAATACATCTTGTATCTGAATCGTATCTGACCCACAGCTGATTCTTCTCTTATTTCAGGATCATGTGAATATAACATATCTGTAGTACTAGGTTGGGGTGTTGAATTTAGGCAACACGACGTTCTCATTGTGTGTGATTGACTAGGGAAATAATATGTTATATTCATAGGATATAAACCTTGTCCATCTGTGTCAGTCGTTCATGTCATACATTAGTGATTAAACATATGAGGACGCTCCAAGGCCTCCTATACTACACAAGCTTTTTATCTGAACACGCAGACAATGAAAAGGAATCTTTATAAAATGTATGTGTGTGAATCATGTGTTTCTCAGTATTATTATTGTGTGTGAGTTTGAGGGAGGACAAGTGTTCCTTAGCTGTATATCCGTGTCATACATTTAAATAATACCAGTGCAGTCAGTGCTAGTGTAAAGTACATTTAATTGAAGTGTAAAAGCCTTATACTGCTGATTCACCCTGGTGAGGTCTCATTTGTAAGCCAGTGGAATTACTAGAAGCCGCGACCTGTGCATCCGGTTATTATGCTTTCATGTGATTGAATGTGAGTAAGGGAGAGAGAGCTGAATGTGCAGGATTACTAGAGAGTAGTAATGTGAGCGGCGTCCTGTCACACACACATTCTATCCAGCAGATTTCCTGCTCCATGTGCTAATATATAGAAAATAGCTGTGCTAATATCTAGTAGCTCTAAGTAATAATACAAAGTACAGGGGCATGGAATAGTATAGATCCACTAAACCATTATATGTATTATTATATGTCTGTGTGTGGGTGCCACACACATACATATAGACATAAATATATATATATATATACATAAAATATACCAATACCAATGCAGTCAGTGTAGTGCTACACTGGGGGGTACACTGTGCACAACACTGGGGGTTGTGTGTGTGTGTGTTTTATGGGTGCAGTGTGTATACATGATACATATGTAAAAGCATGAAGTGCACGTTTTTTAATACACAACTCAATAATTATTCCAAAGACATGAGGTTGAGGCTTCACTTTGTCAGGGGCATCTGAAATCTTAGATATACCCCTGTTAAGGAAAGTTATCTGACCTGTTGTTACTGTTAATTGTCCCACTAAATGCTTTTAGTGTATTACACAAGTTGTCATTTGACAATTATACATAACCGTTCTGTTAAGGACATTATTATTATTATTATTATTATTATTATTTTGTATCTCAGTCTTTATTAGAAGCATGCACAAAAATCCCAACATTACTACGCACAAAACAGCTTGTAGTAAAGACGACAGGGAAATGTACATTAAGGACATATTCTTTTTGTATTCTGTAAGCCATCTAAAACATAATTTGTGTAAAGGAAACACAGAATGAATGTAACAGCTGCTGTGTGTTTCACTGGTGAGGTTCCATAGCTGATGTAGCAAATTGCGCACAGAGTATACAGCTGCCTGTGACATAATCGGTGAATGTCCATTAAGTGTGAACTCTTTACGTCTCATGCAGCAATGGTGCCTAATGTACCTGTTAAAAGTATTATGGTTGGCTGCATTGCGCTGGAAATCCATTTTGCTCTGTGAATGCCGTCAGCAGAATTTTAGATCAATTGCTCCATTAGTTTTTAGGCCCATCCATTATCATGTTACTGATGCTATGCCTTTAAGTCCAGTAACCCTGTACACTATCGCCATCTGCTGGGTAACTGTGCACAGACGTATTTACCACCTCTACATAGTTTTCATAAATAGTTTCAATATGGAGCTCCTAATACTATGTATAATAATTATCCAATGACAGCCAAGATCTTCGGAGACGTGATTGATGGCCATATAGATTATTTACTTATTTATGTTTTCTAATTGAGTTAAATCCAGTTTATAGCATTCTGCCTTTTCTCTGTCTCTAGATCTAATGACTTTGATATGAAAGAGACGTTATGGATGTAGAGTCTGCTTATACGGAATTCATAACATGTGACAGAACGGGCAGGCGGAATGCAGTACCTGACATCAAGGGAGAATGTAGCACAACCGGTGTGAAAGACCTCTCAGAAAACATGGGGGACTTGTCCATACAAGGAGCAGGTACGTTATTTATTCATAAACGAATACTGATTGTTATGATCTTATCTACACTAAATGCTTATCTCCCTCCAATACATACCTCCCCCCTTCCCTCCCTCTAATTCTTTCCCTGTCTCTCCAAATCACAGCATAGACTGCAAACCTTCTACAGCTCCCAATCACAGCATAGACTGCTAACCTTCTACAGCTCCCAATTACAGCATAGACTTCTAAGCTTCTACAGCTCCCAATTACAGCATAGACTGCTAACCTTCTACAGCTTCCAATTACAGCATAGACCGCTAACCTTCTACAGTTCCGAATCACAGCATAGACAACTAACCTTCTGCAGCTTCCAATTACAGCATAGACTTCTAACGTTCTTCAGCTTCTAATTCTAGTATAGACTGCTAACCATCTGCAGTTGCAATTACAGCATAGACTGCAAACCTTCTGCATTACTCTAAGCTATTAGACCCTATGCATCACCTGCTACAATAAATCTTTACTGTGTTGGTGCCTTGTGTATAACGCTTACAGGGAGTATATTTAATATAACTATATATGTGTGTGTGTGTATGTACTGCATTTTTTATGCTATGTGTATATATTATTTGGTTTTTTTTTAATCATTTCAGAAGGGCAAACAGAAGCATCATCCTCAGACAGTGGACAAGTACAGAGTCCTGAAGCACAAGATGGTAGCTCACCATCGTGAATTACATATGTCTTGCAGACATCCATTGACTTTTTTAGTGTGAGACTATTGAATACAACCACCAAACAGCTCATACGGAGCTTCTGAATGGAGTACACTGGGTTTGCCATATCCCACTCACGTGGAAGCCTAAGAATGGAAAACCGGTGCAAGACTCAGTGCGCCACTTGGTGGCTAAACATATTCAACGCGTTTTCTAAAACTCCACCTGACCTAAACTTGCCTTAGCCTTTTCCTTTCTAGAGAAGAAAAATGATATGCAATATTTCATTGACATAATATGTTATGGATGGTACTACACACTTTCCCGTTCTATTTTGTAAACGTGTACAATTATTTATTGTCCATCCTTGGAAAGTGCTTTGTACAATTGAAAATAGTTTTGTCCTTGGAGACGTCGTCACATAGCAAAGGAAATTTTTAGCATTAATGTTATGTGACATTTCGAGCTGACTTTAAGCACTGCCTTATGGAACCTGTGTGGACCAAAACCCTCTCTGTACTGAGGCCGGGGAATCTGGCTTGTGTATAGTTCTGCCAACTATACTGTTTTTTGGTTTTTGTTATTTGGGGGTTTTTCAATTCTTTTCTTTTAAATGAAGTCCACATTTTTAAGTGCTATATGCTATGCAGAATTGACATTGAAATTCTCCATAGACTGTAGATTTAATAATGGTGTGTCTTTTTTATTATATTTTTCTTTCACTAGAAAACAATATACTTTTTTTTTTCTCTCAACATTTGATTTGTGTGAAATAATTATCTAATAAACACCATTAATATGAAAAAGCAGCTATATTGTACTTATATCAAACCAATTAAACATGGATCACTGCTGCTGTGAAACTACAGGTGCCAGCACTTTCTTACAGCTATGCCTAACCACAGCGATGGAGCTTTCATTAGAGCAGTCCCAGGCGTGGCATAACAGCTAGACTATGTAAAGACTGTTACTTCTACTTATATCACAGTAATACTACGCATTTTACATGATTATTCTTTTAGGAAATTGTTATTACACTTTGTGTTTGATGCCGGGTTACAGCAGGGAATCCAGATTAAAGTAGTGTAAGAGTAAAAATATAATAATGGATGCTCTACTCCTTCAACTC